>JAFLHD010017781.1:0-53272 GCA_018856295.1 Blastosporella zonata
AGAAGATTGTCACTGCAGATGCAAATGTTTGGGAGGTGTTAATCAAGGTGAGATATATTGATTGTTGACCCATGTTGGATATTCAAACAAATTCTTTCAGTCTCATCTCCCATTAAAAAAGTGGCAAAAAGCTTCCTTTCCTCTCTTTGATGAGATGACTGACCTTATTGAAGGGACTTACACAACTGGTGGAGGTATTTTCTGACCAGGGCGTGACTTCACTCCCAAGACAGATGGTTCAGTATCCAATAGCAAAGACAATATTAATCCAATCCTATGTACATCCAGCATTCACTCTGTTGGCTCAGTATGTAATTTTGCTTCATTAAATTTGGCTTTAACAAAACCTTTGAACAATCAACAGACGAGTCAAATATCAAACATCATTACACCTGCAAATACCACCCCACCCACCCCATCTGCTCCTGCATTGACTTCTACTGCTGCAACTAGCTCCTTGTGCAAACACAATGCAGAGGATGATGTACCAACATCCAACAAATGCACTCGCAGCCATCACAAGCAATCCAGTGGTCAGGCACTTTCAGGCATGGCTTCTTCCATTGCGCAGCTTTCCAATGTCATTGCAAATGACTCTGCCATACCTTCCCCACAGCGTAAACAAGCTGCAGTGTGTATGATCAAAGATGATGATGAACTCTCTGAAGATGAGCAGATCAAGGTGCTTGAATCTTCTCAATTCAGTGTTGAGATTAATCTCACCTTTTCCAGGTTTTCAAAATCATCCGTCGTGATACAACATTTGCTGACACACTTCTTGCAATCAAGAAGAAGAGTACCCAGATGTGCTTCATTCAAAGTGAGATTGAATGATTTTCACAACTTGATATATTGTATTTGATATCATATATATTATTCCAATGGTTCTTCACACTCATTGAGATATCTTTGGTAGTCATCCCACATTGCAATTGCAATCACATCTCATTCAGCTCCTGCACAATCCTTTTCTGCCTGAGAAATATGCTGCCCCAAATGTTCAGGATTGATCTTGTGCTCATGGCCTTGGCCTATTCCTTCATCAATGTTGTTGTGGTCATAATTGTCATTAGCCTCATCCTCTGGATCAATAATTGATATGAAGTTGTGAAGTGCTGCAAGTGCAAGGGGAATTTGAGCCTGTGTTTGAAGTGGATACTCAGGGCCAATAGTCATCAGTCTGAATTGACACTTGCAGACTCCAAAGATACGCTCAATCATGTTTCAAAGAGAAGCATGTCAAAGATTGAAGAGTCTTTGTAATTTGACAGTCTGTTCAATCTTTTAATTGAGTATGGTGTATTTTGTCTTCAACTGTTGCTTACCTCTGATTACTCTGAGCCCATTCATTAAGATGATATTGGACCCCACGATATGGAACTAGGCAGGCATCACACAGAGGAAATCCAGCATCACCTAAGAAGTATATTCCAGGTGCAATGTCAAAATCTGTATGGTGGGCATTGTCAAAGACGCGACTATCTGCGCACTGCCCTCCCATCCACTGAGAAGGTAGCAAAATTGCATGTTAAAGTGACATGCAGCAAGGAGATTTGTTGAAATTTTCCCCTTACGACTTCTATACTGTGACATATCCACTTGTCGTACAAAAGCATCCAACAATGAATCATCAATGGCCCCACGACATGCTTGGAAGAAGGGGAAGAACCTTCTGTTGTCATGGATCTCCACAGGAACCACATCCATAGCTGGTAATAAAACATAGTGATGGTAGAACTCGTTTGAAACAATCATATTCAGAATGTGATGGAAGCATCTATCCAGAAAATCTTGTCAACAAGGTGCCAGTGATCTCAATCTAATTTTGCATACTTGGAAATTGTATCACCACTTTGTTGGAAGTGTTCCTGTGTCTCTGCATTACCAAGACCAGTCCGTGCTATCCAAAGGAATATTGCCAGCTGCTCCTCAGCTGTAACATGCTTTGTGTCCTGTAAACCACATCTCCTTTTGAGATCTCAGAGAAGATGTTGGAACACAAAGTGATGCATTCCAAACTGGCGTCAAAAGCATGTTGGATGGCCTATGATTGTCAGCTGACCATTCTAGTTGGGAGACAGTACTTCATTACCTTCCAATAATTCTTGAAGCCATCTCTGGCCAGTGAGGATTGAAGTGTGAATAGGCCGCTTATTGGCATATTGTGAGGCATAGACTGCAGCTGATGTGGCTCCAGCAATAACTGCTAACACAACTGAAGCATGTTTATGTTTTTTTTGTGCAGTTGAAGGTTGGACAGGCGTGGAGGTGCAGATCTAGTGATATTCACCATTGTCTACGATGACAAGCAGTTATCTATGACAAATCTCCATCTCATCAGTGTTACACTATGTTATGATCAGTGACTAAATAAGTCACAGAAATTAGTGACTTATTCCTAGCCTAGCCTACTTCTAAAAAGCCAGAGCTAACCAGGGTGCCAAATGGGGCCTAAATATATATACATGTAGAGACAGATGTATGCCACTCTTCCCTTGACTTCTAACAATGACACTTTGTAAATGTTCTCTCTATGTGTGCCATTGCCTTTCCCTAGTGTAGCTACCTGGGTAGCTTTGCAAGATTGTACATCAAGTCCATGGTTGTCTTGGTGTCAGGTTTTTTTTGCAATTTTATTGTGCCTTGGGTGCATTGCGCCTATGTCGCACATCACTATCAACAGGCTAGGTAATCTACGAAAGCTACGAAAAGCTACGTCCCCCCGTTAGGCGGAGAAAGAACGAGCCAGCATATCCGCTGCCGTTTTTGAGCGTACTTCCCTGATACAACCTGAAAGGAGAAAATGGCGGGCGGGGATTGGAGACGAGCAGCATGGCTGCGTACCCAACCAGGAAGGGTGTCAGGTTTTTATGGGGTTCTCCATGCTGTCCAATCCATTCTTAAGACACCATCCCAGTTCAGAGTATACTTACCTGAAGGAACCTTTTCACCCAATCAAACATCTCCTGGAGTGTCCTTGCTTTCTTTTCTGATACACGATTTGCGCCTCCACCTGCATTGGACCCAACATTGTTCCCTGCACTCTCGGGACTGCCTTCGCCACCAATGGCATTTGTGTCATTGCCAGGTAGTCCTTCACCTTGTTGCGATGCTGTATTACCAGTCAAGGAAGCGCCGAATGCTAAATATGATCAGTACCAGGGACTTCAAATGCTGAAGAAGCATTGATAGCGGTCAGTGCAGCAGCCACCGCTCATTCGGTGACATACGAGGAGACAAAGTCCCCATCACTGGCAGGAAGGAGGACATTCTCAAATCGAATTTATGTAGATAAGATAAGATGAGAATTCCACCACCAACCACCAACTTCGTACATTTTCAGAGTGTCCGATGTTCCTCAACGCTGCAGTTAACGTTATTTGTCGCCTTTCATTCTCATGATTAGAGGGCATGTTACACGCTTGACTGTGTCACGCGGCCATCTCGGAAGTATGAGTCCTTGGCGAGCATGCCTTCATTTCACGGTCACAAATGTGCAGCATGACATTCTTACACATGGAACATCGTGCCTCATCTGACCTCTCAAAACGCTAATCTACAACTGGCACATGCTCAGACGACCAATATCGGACGAGCCTTTGGACCATGCCTGCTCTGATAATAATTCATTTCCTCTTTGAGGCTGGGTATTATTAACTGCGATGCGAATAGGAATCCCGTTCACACAGGTTTCGATGGAACTCCACATGTCATCACGATGTCACTTCTTACTCGTTGTACGACACCCCCATGTCGCCCCAGGCCTTCTCTGGTCCCTCGTCTGCTTCTAAGACGGCGTCTGTAACGAACTCGATATCTTCTGCGGTTGGTACGTAGGACCCTGCAGGGATTTCATTTACTTTTTCACTGATTACTCAGCTCTGTGCTTATAGATCCTTCGATCAGCGCAGGGGGTAGGGGAGGCGGAGGTGGTGAGCAAGGCGGAAATGTGCCCCAGAACTCCTCTAACCCTGGGAACGGACAAACTACGCAATTGTATCGTGCGTCTCGATCCATTCCGTGATGGGCCAATTTCTAACATTTTCCGTACTTTGATTTGAAATCCGCAGTATACACCTTCCTCGCAACTCTCGTCCTTCTTCTGGTTATCAGTGCTGCTATCATATTCAGGTCTCTCCACTTGCGACGGCGTCACCAGCGGATGGTCGAGGAGGCCATCCGGAATGGGACGTGGCTCCCCCCGTCGCCTGCGCGATTTGGGTTCGGGCCTGGTGGACGCAGAGTCGATTTGAGTAAGAAACCCAAGCTGTGGGAGGCGTTTGTGGGTGAGGGGGAGGCTACACAGAGTGTGGGAAGAAAGGTGGAGATGACCACGGAGTGGGAGTGGGACTCGATCAGGCCGGTGTCTGCAGCGTATGTCGTCCAGCCTATTTTGGGTGATGTAGCGTCTGCAAGGGATTCGAACCCGCTGCCACACCTGTCATTGGCTGGTCGTGTGCGAGGGTTGTTTGGGCCGCGGCGGACGACTGCTGCACTGACTGCTGATGGGCCCACCGTTACTGAGACGAGTCCGACTGCAGTAACTGCAGCGCCTCTCCTCGATGGTACTTCAGTATTGGCGCCTGCTCCAATACCCCAGAAGGTCCGCGTCGCTGTGTTGATCGCAATGCCGCAGCCCTCAGAAATGAAATCACAATTGCCAGTCGCCTCTACCTCTCTGTCTCACGACCAACTGAATATTCCACATCTCGAGGTGGGGGTTGCGGAGCTTGATATGTCGCTACCGCAGAGTAAAGGGAAGGAGGTACGGGTGTCTGTTATGAGCGTCTGAATATGTAGTAGATAAGATTAGATGGTTGATTGTCCGTGCGTGTGTGCGTGCTTTGTCATTTAAAATTCGCACGGTTGATAGCTCGGTGGAGGGCCAGCCAAGCGCACTGCCAGCCAAACGCTGTACGAGCCTTCCCCCTATAAGCCCACGCCCAGTACTCAAAATCAATTCACCCCTCCCAAACTATCTCTATCAAGGTAAGCTTTTCCTATTCAATCATCTACAATATTCCTCTGCGATCTCCCGCTGTCGCCGCTGTTCCAGCCATCCTGCTCGTCGTCGCCGCCGTTCTCTACAGTGAGCGGCGCGTTGTTTGTTTGGCCCTGTCGCGTCGCCCGCGATACCCTCGACGCGTCCATCCCCGCCTCCACCGACCTCCAGACGTCTCTCTACGTCGCCTACAGCGACCCAGACGTGGCCAGCACGTCGTCCAGCTCACTTATCCATTTTCGTCCCAAATTTCATCTTTCACCTTCACCTAATACCCTTTCCTTCCATCAGATGCCCAAAGACTCCGCAAAGCCTAAAGTACGTTTTTTTTCCTGCTCTCTTTTCGTTCTTATTTCACCTCGGCATCGCAGCGCAAAGCCGCAGAGAAGGCAGAGAAGGCGAGCCGCCCCAAGTCCAAGAAGGACCCGAAGGCGCCCAAGCGTGCTCTCTCTGCGTATATGTTCTTCTCCCAGGACTGGCGCGAGCGGATCAAGGCTGAGAACCCCGATGCGGGCTTTGGTGAGGTCGGCAAGCTCCTCGGCGCCAAGTGGAAGGAGCTCGATGAGGAGGAGAAAAAGGTGTGTTCACGTCATCCCGCCGATCCCTTCTTCTGTCGATCAGGCGCTGATCGTCGTTACACACAGCCATATGTGGAGCAAGCCGCAAAAGATAAGACGCGTGCGGAGGATGAGAAGGCCGCTTATGATGTACCTTTCCTCCCTTCCTTCTTCATCACGTACACACGTACTCAATACCTCATCCCAGGGAAAGAAGGCCGCAGCAAGCGGCGACGAAGACGCCGGCGACGACGACGACGAATGATCCCGTTACAAATAAATGCTAAATTGAACCCCGATAGTCCTTGCTGCTGCCCCCCACGAGTGTACACTACTTATTTGCAGGTCCACGTAATGTCCCTGCCATTCGTGTATATATACCCCCCTCCCATCGCCCCACGTCCCCCCCTCCTTGTGTGTTGTAGCATCATTACTCATCCGAGACGACCCCACCCCTTCCCCGTGTTAAGTTTTAGTCTCCCCTTCGTGTTTATGTGCATAGTTTTACTATTTCCCTTGCGTGTTCTATAGCTTTTATAAAGTTTTCATGGATACGTACTCTATGGCGTCTTCCAATGCTTGCATTGCAAGGGGGCGCGACCGTTGATGACCGCCAACTGCACCGCAAATTCAGCAAGTTCTGGGAAGGAGACCTAGCACGAGAAGATCTACATAGCATGCATTAGTCTCACTCGAACTGGCGTGAATACAGTAGTAGGGTTACCTCATAGCATACACAGGAAAATGAGAATATATCAGTTTTCGTGTTGGATGCAGTTTCATTCCCCTCCAGGGAGTTGTCCACCGCATCGTTCCTCCCTAATGGGCTGAAGAGAGCGACTGAAGCCGAAGAATTTGTGATTCTGAGACTGTGGAAAGCCCAAAGTCTATAAATCGCGCGCAATGCGAGTCTGAAATGAGTATAACGTCAAAATCAGCATTTCAAGACGTTGGACAACGCAAGTGCCGCCTTCAGATCTCCGTTAAAAACCTTGGGGCCCCCTGGTATGAAGATATTTCAGTCCTTCTGCCACTTGAATCAAGATGGTCCACGATGTAGATGATTTATACCACGGTCGATATTGGGAGTGCACTCTATAAACTCCTTCAAATTTGGGTTCTCCATCCACGGGGAGACCAGTCCAATGTGTCGTTCGTTGTTGTTTACATGATATACACATAGGAATGGGAGCACAGTTGCATGCCGCAGCTGCCGCCATATAAGCGTCTCCTGAGAATTTTCTGGTGGAGGCCAGTCACCTTCAGACGAGAAATTGATAAGACTAGCAGTGTTTGGCAATGTCAGTGTCTTGGTAAACTTTTGAGAACTTTGACCGCCACATCTCGATCGCCAAATGATCCTTTCCCAGACGTGCCCAACTTACTTCCTCCCAGTGATTGCCTCCGTCTCGTGAAGTGTTACTTGACTTTGGCGAAGACAACTGGGTCCGATCATCGACTTGAGGGAAAGTCGAAGAAGGGCATTTAAGAAAGGGCTTTTGAATTTCCTGCCCAGTGAGGGAAGGTCCAGCAACTATAATTTAAATCAGAATGAATGGCTTCTTGCAAAGCAGGTCGAACTTATTATGGCGACAATATGAGCAGGCCTACCATTTGTGAAATCCTTGGTGGTAAAAAAGCGCAGCTTGTCGCCGATCTCTTTGGATCGAGACAGTGCAGCGAACATGTCCCAGCCTTTGCACGTGGCAAAAACAGCATGCAGTCCTTTAAAATTGGCCGCATTAGAGTCGTACATGTAGAGAGTCAAACGCTACAAAATGGTGATTAGAAAACTCCAGCAAGATCGAACATGGTTACATACCGGAAACCATATTACGCTTGAAGATCCAGCCAATGCCCTCTTCGATTGAAAAATGTAATAGAGAAGATATCGGTAGTTAGCTCCAGCCACTTGACAGGATTATTAACGGTTGATTGGGAGAAGTCGTCCAGCTGAACCTGCCAAAACACATCTTTCCTCCCCCGATGACAATGGATACGGCTTTTGAGGCTCCATTTTCACAGCATGGTTTCTACTAGTGTAACAGAGAATATGCCGGTAGCTAGCCTCCAGCTTGGAAGGTTTGTCAAGGATGGAAGAATCGTCATCCGGAAAGTAGTTCAGCCCAGCATATCCCTATGCACACTGGGACCGACGCTGGATTATGGGTGTTCTTTGGCAACCACGTAATTCGAGCATAGGAAGACGGGACTGTAATAATTGCAACCAGAAAAGCAGCTTCCGTGTTTGGGTACGTTCTCCTGGTTCGAGTAATGACAAGTTTATGTAGTTAGTGGGAATGGAATGGAATTACCGTCCCTACTCATTTCTGCCATCACTTCCGATCCGTCGCCTCAAGTGTATTCTCGAGACCGGAAAGTTTATTGTTGGATAATGGCGCTCACCAATGAAGACTGCTGGTCATTGAAGCATACTCCGGGAGAATTGGTGCAATGACCTGCTGCGCCGCACGGGTCTCGCGTCACAGCTCATGATAAGTCGCAGTTGTGGAATACCTGATCACACCCAAGGGAGGCGAAAGTATCCTTCTAACTAAGTTACGGTAATACAATATGATGAAGACGAAGGTATTCCTTTTCATGCTATACCTCTCTACGAAGCCCTCCAGCGGAGTCGCGAGCGCACCATGTATCTATGATGCGTCGTGGCGTGGAATATCCTCTCACTACTTTACAGCCCATGTGTCCATACGATACGGCTCAGTTAATAATTTATAGCTCGTCGTGGTCGCGGATGGGGTCCTCGTCATCGGAGGAAGGCTCGCCGTTGGAGTAAAGCTTGCTGGTGATGGGGTTAACAACACCCTGCACCTCTGTTAAAAGGAAACGGATTCAGTCAGCCATGAGTAGGAGATGAACGAGCAAATAATGAACGCACCAGCCAACTTCTCCTCGAGGTCCTCAACGGAGGCAGTCTGGCCGTTCTCGTCAATCCACTCAGTGGTCTCCTTGACGGCAGCGAGAATGGTCTGCTTGTCATCGTCGCTAACCTTGCCACCGAGACCCTCCTGGTCACCGAGCTGGGTCTTGAGGCCGTAGACGAAGGAAGAGAGGGAGTTGAGAGCCTCGATACGCTTGCGCTGGGCCTCGTCTTCCTCGGCAAACTTCTCGGCCTCAGCAACCATGCGGTCGATCTCCTCCTGGCTGAGACGGCCCTTCTCGTTGGTGATGGTGATGCTCTCCGACTTGCCGGTGCCCTTGTCAGCGGCGGCGACCTTCATGATACCGTTGGCGTCAATCTCGAAGGTGACCTCGATCTGGGGAACGCCGCGGGGTGCAGAGGGAATGCTGGAGAGTTCGAACTTGCCGAGGAGGTTGTTGTCCTTGGTCAGAGAACGTTCACCCTCGAAGACCTGGATGAGGACGGTGGGCTGGTTGTCAGCGGCGGTGGAGAAGCTATTGACAGGCCATCAGCATATGGGAAACGATGAATAGGGGGAAACATACATCTGGCTCTTCTTGGTAGGGATGACAGTGTTACGGGGGATGAGCTTGGTGAAGACACCACCAGTAGTCTCGATACCGAGGGTAAGGGGGCAGACATCGACAAGGACAACATCGGCGGTTCCCTCAGCCCCGGAGAGGATACCACCCTGAACGGCGGCACCGTAGGCGATGGCCTCATCGGGGTTGATTCCCTTGGAGGGCTCCTTGCCACCGAAGTACTCCTTGAGGAGCTGCTGGACCTTGGGGATACGAGTAGAACCACCGACAAGAACGACCTGGACGACACGTCAGCACATATAGCATGAAAAAGCAGATGATTACACACCTCATCGACATCCTCCTTCTTGACGTTGGCATCCTTGAGAACCTGTTCAACGGGCTTCATGGTCTTCCTGAAGAGGTCCATGTTGAGTTCTTCGAACTTGGCGCGGGTAAGGGTCTCGGAGAAGTCGTTGCCATCTTCGAAGGACTCGATCTCAAGACGAGTGCTCTGTTGGCTGGAGAGGGTGCGCTTGGCCTTCTCGACCTCGCGCTTCAGTTTACCCAGAGCGCGGAGGTTCTTGGAGACGTCAGTGCCGGTCTTCTTCTTGTACTGCTTGATCATGTAGTCGATGACGCGGTTGTCGAAATCTTCACCACCAAGATGAGTGTCACCAGCAGTAGCCAAGACCTCAAAGACGCCGTCGTCGATAGAGAGGAGGGAAACATCGAAGGTTCCTCCTCCAAGATCGTAGACGATAATCTGGGATTCTCCGCCTTTCTTGTTGAGTCCGTAGGCGATGGCAGCGGCGGTGGGTTCGTTGATGATACGGAGGACCTGGAGACCAGCGATCGTACCGGCATCCTTGGTGGCTTGACGTTGGGCATCATTGAAGTCTAGAAAGCGCATATGGCTTGAGTATACGCCACCGAACACGTGAGAAGAAGCTACGCACAGGCAGGGACGGTGACGACAGCGTGGGTGACCTTCTCGCCGAGGTAGGCTTCAGCGGTCTCCTTCATCTTTACAAGAACCATGGCAGAGATTTCCTCCGCAGACTACAAGAAGCATTAGCCTGTGAGATGCGGCAGACATGTCAAGGAAACGTACAAAGTCACGGAATTCACCCTTGTGCTTGACAGTAATCGCCGGCTTGCCATTCTTCTCGGTAACCTTGAAAGGCCAGTGCTTGAGATCACGCTTGACATCGGCGTCGTCGACCTTGCGACCAATAAGACGTTTGGCATCGAAGACGGTGTTTTCGGGGTTGGAGTGGTGGGCGTTCTTGGCAGCGTCACCAACGCTGGAGAAGATGTGAGTAAGGCGAAGGGATAGGGTGGGCCACGTCACTCACAGGCGCTCGTCCTCAGTGAAAGAGACCCATGAAGGAGTGATACGGTGTCCCTGATCGTTGGCAATGATTTCCACCATGCCGCCGCGTTGAACACTGTTCTCTTGTTAGCTGCGGGCTCTACACGATACTTGAAGAGTACTCACCCAACACAGGAGTAACTACAGGCCAGCAGAACGCACACGTTAGACTAAACCCTGGCACTGAACGAGAAATACTGGACATACGTTGTTCCCAAGTCTACAGAGAAGACACCTTAGTCCACTTTTCGGAATTATATGAAGAAATCTGCTCACCAATACCAATGACAGTGCCATACTCAGACTTGGGGTCCTCAGCCTTTGCAGCAGGAGCAGTGAGGCAGGCAAGGGCCACCAGTGCAAAGAAACCTAATGAAAGGGAGGAGAAAAAGCCCCGTGTTTGGGAGCGCGTCGTAGAACGAGCCATGGTGGACGAGAGTGGTTTAAAGAAAAGCTGACCTCGGGGAAAGCCCTTGCTATTTATTTGATCTTCACCGTGACGTGTCAGTAGACGTGGCCCAGTCATGTGACCTTCTCACGCTTCTCATCCGTCGACTTTTCTCCGGCGAACAAGTCATCCGACAACTCTGTTCTCCATCTCACGACGTGGCAGCAGCGACCGGTTCAATTTATTATCGGTCCTGTGATCGCACTCGAGCTCAAACGTGTTTTGCTGATCGTGGCGTCGTTATGTGGACGACTATCACACGGGGTATCCTTTCTGACCCACAGTGTCTCTGTCCCGAAAGAGACTCCTGCAGGCAACTTTTTGGTAGATCTGTTGACCTGTGCCACGCATCGCCTATTTTGTGTATGCAGCAAAAAGTATCATTACCGCTCCCACAAGCTGATCTCGTGATCTCAAAGAGGACGACCGATGATCTGGACCGGGGACTTGGATAACCTGGGCTTTTCGAAATCGTATGGTTCCTTTCCTTATTAACGTCGAACAGATCGGTCATCAACTGGGAATTGGCGATTCAAGACATCGAGGAGTGATTGGACCTCTTTATTCCTTACAAAGTTTGTAATGATTCGGACTTTGGACATGGACATGAACATTGGACTTGTGTACCCTTTATGAACTTGATTTGGGTTTCGATTGAATTGAACTTGGGAATCGGATTAGCAATTATCAAATACTGTCAGATGCTTCGAAACTCGATGACCTACGAGTTCGGAAGGTGAAATGTTTGGGCCTCATCCTTTGCGCCGGTACTCCAGCAGCCCTTGATTTGTTCAAAGAGTTGATTTTGATTTTGCATATAATGTGCCTGCACCATCGAGTCTATATTACCTGCACTGAACACCCTTCACACCCTAACAGGTTATCTCCTAGCTCGAACGCCCTCGCGTCTTCCCTGCCCTCAAGCTACTGAATTACCGGACATACAAGGCGCCCGCGGTGCGGTCCTTACGCCTTTAAAAGGCCTGTGTGTGAACAGTACCAGCCACACGGCCGACAATGCTCGCAAAGGTTAATCCTCCCCTCCTCATCCCACTCTCCAGCGGCGCTCCAAATGGTATTGCGTGTGGTACGCCAACACCTCCGACCACTGGTACTTCTGGTCCAGGTCCAGGATGTGAGGCATGTATCTCGCGGCGCAATGACCCATATTGAATGTGGCGTAGTCGTTGCCGGAGGTTGCGGCGAAGGCCTGGAGAACCGAAAAGTAGCAGGTCCTGGTCCTGGTCCTGATCAGATTCTGAGCCCTCTTGCGTCGTCGTCGTCTCACTTGACAACCTGGGAACACATGTCAGTCACATCATACTTTAAGCCCTCATGTCATTCCCGCCGCTTTGTTGAATGCAAGGCTATATCTGACAGGTCAGGCTGGACAGTGTAGGCATGAATGTAGGCTTGAAGATCCTCGGATAATCGCGCTTGGGTAGACATTACATAGTGGAATCGAGAATTTCGAAAGGTTTTTCTGAGCATAGTTAACGATAAGATAGTGTTCGTGAAAAGAGTATACCCATTGTCCCGGAACTATACAGAGATATCTTGAGGCCTGGTAATATTTAAGACGCCTCTCCCAAATGCTGCCGCAACAGCCTCGAACCCTCCTCCTTCTTGAACCTCGGAGACAAAGAGGTCGTGTTGGTCTGCTAACCGCTCGTTGTTCTTCCTGATCTCGCGAATGACACTGTGCTCCCGGGCGCAGTTGGGGCACTCGGTTTCGTTGTCCGCGAGACATCTGTGGACAAACGATGAGCTGGTTATTAGTCAAGGAGGTATCGACTTACCGTTGGTGGTAGCTGTGGTTGCACATGAAGTGTATACTGGGAAGGTCGAGCTGCCCAGCACAAGCGGAGCACCGCGTGACGTGGAAAACGCGAGGGTGCTCTGGATCCGTCAGCTCCTCCACCTGCTTCAACTTCGCTGCCGTTTCCATACGATACGAGTTGATGAGCTCCTTGTCCTAGATAAAATGGGCGTCGTCATCCACAGCGGATTGAATAAAATAAAGTGGAACATACGTTATGTATCTCAGCTCTCGATTCCTTAATCCTCGCCATCAGCCAATCCTTCACCAGACCCACGCTCGCCACATTATTGCGACTGAGGACCTGCACAACCCCCAGAGGCGGCAGGATCTGCTCCTCGTCTATATGCTCCAGCACACGCTTCACGTCCTCCCGGTGCCGCCCCAGCAACTGCGGTGTCGAGGTCAAAAACCTCAGCACCAGAGGGTACAGATGCGGGTGATCAGGCCCATAGCGGTGCAGATGATTCACAACCTGTGCCGACGCATCGGGGTTCGTGCCCTCCTTGTCCCGGTCCATCCAAAATCGCAGCACGTCCTCGTACATCCCCATCTTCTCCCAGAGAAGCACGAGCCCCGCGGTGTACCCGCGGCTCGAACATAGGATCAGCGCGTGCATCGGGTCATACGGGACGTCAGTGCTCGTGAGCACGGCCATGGCTTTGTTCCGCAGGGTTGTTTCGACCAGCAAGGTCCCGCGGTAATCACTCGAGGACAGTGTGAGGTACAGCTCAAATAGGGTGTTCCACACCGCAATCTGGTCGAGTCGGTCCGCTTCCTCGTCTAAAGGCGTTTCGAGAGGAAGTGGGCTGAACGGTAGGGAGCTCTGCCCGACGGACTGGCCCCACCGCCGAAGAGCGACAGTCTCGAGGAAGATGAGGAACTGCTCCATGTGGTCGACAAAGTGCGCGAAGTATATTCGGGGAGAGAGGCGTTTTACGGGCGGGGGGCCTACAGGCTGGGGTAGGGCTGCAGGTGGTGGTGTTGAGGGCGGAGGGGCGGAGGGCCGCGGCACATCGTTGTCAGACTCTTGTCGGGAGTGAGTGTCTTGCCGGACGGTCGCGGTGGACGGTGAGGGAGGTCGGGCGGTGTCTGCGGTGATGGTCGAAACCACGGCAGAATTACGGCTTGGGGCAAGGTAGGATAGGTAGGATGGAGCGGAGTTTTGCCGTTGGGGGATGGCTGATGCTGGAGTTTCGGGTGAGTGGGTGAGTGGGCCGGAGCTGGTACATAGGTCGATGAGAAGTTGGGTTGTTTCTTCTGGGAGGTTTTCGAGCATTGCGCGGCCGTATCGTGCTAGGTTACTCTCCGCCTAGTTGTTGCACGTCAGTCACATTACCTTGTAAAGAAAGAACTGACGCTACTTACAGCGTCAGGCCCGAGTTTCCTCAGATACTGTAATGCATCGGCATAATTACCAGCATCTTCAATCTGTATCCTCAAGTAGTCTTCGTGCCTTTCGTACTTCTTGGCCAAGTACGATGCATGTTCGAAGTATCCCGCTTGCCTGCACACGCGAACTGCCGTCTCCAGATCGAATGGGAGCTCGTCGATATCGTCGCCGTTCCGCCTTGACTCAGTCTTGATAAAGTTGTCGAGGCGAGTAACATCCTTGAGCTTGGTGTATGTGTTCAGGAGAAGCGTGGTATGATCAGAGTTTGCAAGGCCGAGGGAGTGCAGCTCTTGCAGGTAAGTGACGAGGTTATGGATACGCTGAGCATCGAGGAACTGGTGGTGCAGATGGATTAGAAGAGCCTTCGTTATTAGAGCGAATGCATGTACCTTGCGGATAACATAACTGGGTTGCAGATGTCCGATCGTTTGAACGAACTGCTGCATGGCATTGTCGTAGTCACCCTTGAGATATAGATGGTCTCCGTATTGCCGGTGAATGTCTGCAACACTCGCTTCGTCCAGCTGCTGGGTCTTGGCTAAGCTGAGGGCGAGGCTGTACAATGACTTGCGGTACAGGAGGTCAAGCTTGGTCGCCGTTGACTTTTCTTGAAGACAGAACAGCTGTTGGAGGGTTGGTCAGAGGAAGAAACCAGTGACATGGTAAATAAGACAAGTTACATTTCCGTCGCTTGTCAGGACGTAGATCTGCCCCCACTGGGAGATGACCTCCCGCACATCGTGGTCAAAAGTCCCCGAGTACGCAACGTACTTGTTCTCAGGCTCGAATATCGTGACCTTCGTGATATCAGAGCCACTATAATCGGGCGTTCGAGCCGCGAAATTCCGTACGGTTGCAGACGCTGACGCGGCGCTTGCAACGAAAGGTGGGGAAACAATGACGAGGTAATTGAGGTGCGAGTAGATGGAAGACTTGTGGCCTGGATATTGGGTTCAGTCAACATGAGGCAGGAATAGGTAGGTGTATTTGTACCTTCGTACGCGTAGCAGGCGCCACGGCCTTCGGTACCACATACATATATCGCTTCGTCCCTTGCGACTGCGATGCTTTGTGACTTCCAGTCCATAGTTGCGCACCCCAGCCCGCAGCCGATTTCGTCAACGACGGATGGGGAGCCGCCGCTGCCTTTTCCTGTAACCTGATAGGAAAGGACACGATTGATCGTCACGACGAATAACAAGTAGTTTGTGCTGTCCTCGGTGGGCTCCTTGAAACCTAGACCGGTGATGGGATCGTTGGAGGATTCGTTTATTGTGCGTGGTTTGGGGAGGGAAGTGAGCGAGTTTGAGGAGGCGAGGGCTTGGTCTAAATGCCGATAGATGAGGACAGTGCCATCACCCAGGCCTATGGCAAGGTGTGCTAAGGAAGCTGAAAGCGCGACTGTGGACACCTGAAAATCGTCAGTCGCTAAATTGAATCTGGTGAAATGGGTGCAGCTCACAGGATGTGGGCGGTTGCCCAGTGAAAGTTTAATGGAGCGGAGTAGTATCGGCGCGTTTGTCTTCTTGTCGCGGTTTACAATGTCCCAAATCTTCAATAGTGGCGACCGTACAGCGTCTTCCTCCTGTGCAATGTGAGCAACTTTATTGGGCCCTTGCGAATTGACAAGCGTACACCAAGTGTAACAAGCACGCCCTTTCGTTCCGCCATGTGCGTTACGCGTCCCGCAACGTGTGCAATCCAGCTGGAGATCGACTCGAATTCGCGGTTGAGGATGTGCACGCTGCCATGTATGTCGGCAACGAGAGCTCCGACTGAAGAGGACGCGACGGTCGACAGTTCGGGTGTTACCTATGTATATTATTTAGATTGAGTGTGTTGAAGATGTGTTTGCTTACCTTGAAGATATCTGGTGCACTTGATAGATCATGGACATCCTTTACTGGGGCGACGTCAAAGAAAGGATAGTGGCGCCACTGTACAAGAAGTTCAGAGGAAGTTCTGGGTTAATAAACATTATACGAGCTCACTGCAGGTGCCGAGCCAGCTCCAGCTGTCGCAGAGGCAGTCGCCGCGGCCAAGCTTGACATAAGTAGGGGATACAGCAGACAGAGCACGTCAAGGGCACATGTATTCAAAAAAGGCAATACATTCCCACACCGCCAACCTCATCAGTGCAAACGGTCTTTTCCGACGTTCACCACCACCCACCACCGCCGACCTACGTATGTTCTCTTCTCTGCGCTATCATATCCAACTCATCCTTTGTTTCTTCAGATAATCCAAAATGTCTTTCCTTGGACTCCGTAAATGGCCCACACCCGCAAGTTTTTCTCGTTAAACCCTCACAGACCAACTCTTACCTAGTCAATCTTATAGGTCGCCAAGCCCCTCTGGCCCTTCATGATTGCAGGTTCCATCACTCTCTACCTTGTTAACAAGGCCCAGGAGAGCGGCGTGAGGTGTACGTCTTGCTCTCACTCACAGCCTCTAACCGTTACTGACACCAACTTTTTTTGTGTTTGCAGCTGAGGAATGGCGCAACGACCCCCGCAACCCCTACACGGCCCAGATTGCCAAGGAGTCTATCCATTAGAGCGCGTCCACGTCGAATTGCATGTCACCAGGAATATAGAAGCGGTTGAATTTCAGGTCTACGTTCAACACGTATATTAAGCAGCAACACCAGAAGCATGTTTTCCTATACGGCCTCGCCAATGCTCCTCCCAAATGACATATCGCGACCACTGCCCACCTTTTGCGCTCCTTTCAACTCAACACGACGGGAATTAGAATTATAGATGCTATGCTGTGTGATACAAGTACAGATGCTGAGTGTCCAACCGAACCAAAAGCCTCTACGAATCCTTCTTGGGAGGAGGTTCTGTGGGAGGTACACCCCACTCGGGCAGACCTTTGGGTCGCGCAATTCTCTTGGGCTCCCAGTCCTCGTCGGGAGCAGCATTAAGACGCTAGATAATCCAATGAATTGCCCGTACGAGAATACAGAACACATGTCACTCACAAAGTACTCTTCCCGAATGTCGAACTTTTTCCTATTCCTATCCAAATTGAGCTCTTGCTCCTTCGTCACCTACAACCACCTGTATTAGCACAACGTTTCCATGCGTCTCGCACAACACATACCTGCTTGACTTTGCTATCATGGAGGTCGTACCGCGTCTGGGTAAACGTGCTGAGGCCGTACGACGCAGCGACGATGATCAAGACAAACGGCACACCAAAGAGGCCGGGGTACTTTTTTATGGTTTTGTTTAGCGGTGTATCCCCCCGTGGCCTTGAAGGGAACACAGCCATGGCGTAGAATAGCCTTGCCCTCGACGACGACAACGACGACGAACGAGGTTTGGGCTGGGAGACTGCCGACAAATCCGATCGGAGCACCGGCTCGGCATTGATGATATTTTTCAGTTTATCCGTTCCTTTAGATCTTGACTCCCATCCTTGACACTAACTTTTTGAGTCTTTAGTGCTGCACGTAGCTCGATCTTGAGCCTACTGTCTCTCTAGTCGCCACCATGACCGGTGAGGAGCTTTCGCTCCTTATTCACTTTATCTGCGTTATCTCACATCGGCCCTAGTCACGGTTGTGTTGGGCTCCCAGTGGGGCGACGAAGGCAAGGGCAAATTGGTCGACATCTTGGCAGCGGACATCGACGTCTGTGCCCGATGTGCAGGCGGTAACAACGCAGGCCATACAATTGTCGTACCTATCGGCCCAGAACGAATCAAGAAGACATTTGCGTTCCATCTACTCCCGAGCGGCGAGTATTGTCTCGGAATCACTGCGATGTGTTGATCCTGAGTATCTATAGGTCTCGTTAACCCTGAATGCACGGGTTTGATTGGCTCGGGCGTCGTCGTCCACGTCCCATCATTCTTTGACGAACTCGAAGCTCTGGAGCGTGAAGGTATGTCTATCCATTTATTCGACGCTTAGGACGTTATTAATTTTTTTTTACAGGCCTCGATTGTACAGGCCGCCTCTTCGTCTCCGACCGCGCCCATCTCGTATTTGATTTCCACCAGATCGTAGACGGACTGAAAGAAATCGAGCTCGGCGGCTCGTCGATCGGCACCACAAAGAAGGGCATCGGCCCAGCGTACTCCGGCAAAGCCTCGCGCTCCGGTCTGCGCGTGCACCACCTATTTGACCCTACATTCCCCGAGAAGTTCAGGAAACTCGTCGATGGACGCTTCAAGCGCTACGGCCACTTCGAGTACGACACCGAGGGCGAGATCTTGAGGTACAAGGCTCTTTCGGAGCGCCTCCGCCCATACGTGATCGACAGTCTTGCGTACCTTCATCAATCCCTCGCTGAGAACAAGAAGGTCCTCGTCGAGGGCGCGAACGCGCTGATGCTTGATCTCGATTTCGGAACGTACCCCTTCGTCACGTCCTCGTCGACTGCTATTGGTGGCGTGTGCACGGGTCTGGGTATCCCGCCGAAACAGATTGGCAAGGTCATTGGCGTAGTCAAGGCGTATACCACCCGCGTTGGCGGTGGACCGTTCCCCGCCGAGCAGCTGAACGTGGGTGTTGTAGCTCTTGCTGCTGTTCTTCTTGACTTACTATCTTCTAATCTATCAGAGCGTTGGTGAACAACTTCAGGAAGTAGGCCGCGAGTGGGGAGTGACCACGGGCCGCCGCCGTCGCTGTGGCTGGCTCGACGCCGTGGTGTTGAAGTACTCGAACATGATCAACGGCTATGACAGTCTCAATCTTACCAAGCTCGACGTCCTCGATGGGTTCACAGAAATCAAGGTTGCTGTCAAGTACCTCATTGACGGCAAAGAGCTTGTAGGCTTCCCAGGTACGTTCTCTTCGCCCATTGCACTTTCATATTCTGACAAGGTCCTACCCACAGCTGACTTGAACGTTCTCGGACAAGTGGATGTCGAGTACGTCACGCTCCCTGGCTGGAACACCCCGATCACAGATATCACGTCGTACGACGCGCTGCCTGAGAACTGCAAGAAGTACGTCGAATTCATTGAAAAGGTCGTCGGCGTCCCCGTCGAGTGGATTGGTGTAGGCCCTGGTCGTGATAGCATGCTTTCGAAACCGATAGCGCCACAGGCAAATTGAAACAAGAATGAATAGACTCTTAGAAAGAAAGATGAGGGAATAACTTGCATTTCTTGTGTGTATAGTGTATTCTTATAATCTAAAGTATCGTTGGGTCCTGCACAGGCGAGCTTTTGCGCAAGGACTCGGAAGGCGTCTTCATAAGAAGGACTTGTACGCAGCCTCCCAGACCTTCTTGCCATCAGTTTCGAAAACATCCTATTTCGTTTGCAACGCAGTCAGCGCGTACATCATCCGGTGTACATAAAGAAAGAAACGAACCCCATGGCATGGAATGATCCTCTCGAAGTCCCAGCTAGCCACGGTTTGGGCATCGCGTATCATGGCCCTTCAGACAAGTTGAGTAAGAAAGGGAGGAACTTGAAAGTAAAGGTCAAGTTGGTCCCGCGTACGTTTTATCAATGCCACGGCTCTTGATGAATATCGAATGGAGCCACGATGAAGGTGAAAAGCTACCCAGGAGCGGGACTTTTGGTGAGATGGACGTTTTGGAAAACTGAAAGATTGTGTGAGCAAAGAAGATGGACATGTATTGTCCGAGCCTGACCTGCTCGTTTGCTGGAAGATTGAAAAGAAGGTCCGCCTGGATTAATGTCTTGCTTCCGATGTGGAGAAATACTACGTCTTTGGTCTTGTAGCCCGAGAAGTAGCTGAAGAGTAAGTAAGCAACGGCGTTAATCAGGAATGCGGTTACTGGTGTCGCACCATGCTTTAATCTGTAGTTTGCATGTTAAGGATTTGGTGTATATGAAAACATGGAGATGATACCTCGTCTTCGTAACCGTATGAAGTTCCGGGAGGGTCTCTTCCCCAGACTTCATTCAACAATTTGTCAAGACAAAGTCTAAGCAGGGCCATGGCAATGACGAGTCGACTGACCTCCGTCGTAAACAAGGTCCTTGTCTCCATGACGTGCGATAGTTGCCTCTGGTGCAATTAACTTTGCCTCGGGGTATGCTTTCTTGTAGTCACCTGTGGATTCCGAGTCCAGTTAAAGGTTGGAACTCCCAGGTACTGTGCCGAATGAAATCGACTTGCCGATAAACATATGATGTACCATGTTGGCAGCCATGATGTACCTGGATAATGGCCTCGTCAACAAACGCTGAACGCTTCGCGCACAACACGTACTTAACAGGCCCCAATTCGTCAATCTTGGCTTTGGTTCCTGGCTCTAAAGGCGTTGAGGTCAACACCCATACGTCCCCACTCTTCAGCTTGATGGCGGTCGAACGTCCGCCCACAGAGAGCCCAAAGAGAGAAAATGGGCTGGATACAAGATGGGATGAATCCTTGTGGTGCTAGGAAACTACGGAAAGAAGCGAACCGAGAGAATGTCCAGACGTTGTTGACGACCTAGTTCAAAGCTCAGATGCAATTCGTTGATGGATAGGCTGGGCCCCATACTACATACCTCTCGAATAACGATTTCTACGTCCGACATGGCGAGGAGGAACTTGGAGGGATGGGGATGAGGTGGCGGTATAGTGAGAGGATTTCTCTGTTGTGTATAGTATGCCGCGCTTTAATGACACCTTGTAAGAGGTTACGTTACATACGCCATGTCAGATGATAAGGTGTATGGAGAAGCCTCAAGGCAGTGCCAAGATGAAGCCTTCGCTCGGGAGACTGGAGTACTAGGAAAACTCAGCAGCTACAGACCAGACCTAACGATTCGGGCTCTAAGTAAATCAATATCAACCACGCAAAGTGAGAGGCAATTTTAGAAATACCAGCAGCTGAGAATGCCCAGATCTACAATCTACGAACACGCGGAAACCGGTCGTATTCACACAGCCGATCGTCTGTGCAATATCGGATAACTTAATCAACTGGACGTCACAAGAAGGTAAAAGAAGTACCGGACCTGAGCCGGGCACCTTCGTCCTGCAAGACGCAAGACGAAAGGACGATGAGCTGGGTCTTCGGTCAAAGGTAACTCAAGTGCTCACTTTTTCAAAATGGGCTGCAAGTTTAACTTGTAAAACCTATTCGTGTTATGAAAGAGGGCGTTTTGGACTATGGCCACTGTGGTGGCTCTCTCCAGAGTTAATCGTAGTAAACAGGTGTTGGCATATTTTCACGCACAAAGTCAATGGTCGGTCATTGTCACACATTTGCAGGCCATTTGAATGCAATTGATTACATTGAGATATACAGAGGCAGCAGGAATACAATAGAGACGATGCAAATGTGCGGCGCGAGGAGTTGTTATATATGTAAGCATCCGTGATATGCCCAAGAAATGATGGAGACAAGCAAAGAAATCTGTATGCAGGATAAAAAAGATATGATGCGTGATTGCAGTCGTTGTATATGTGTGACAGAAATGATCGAGACGAGGCAAAGAAACGAGAACGAATCTGTATGCAGGATAGAAAGTATATGCGGCACGATTGTAGTCGTTATGTATATGCATCCGTCCAATGAATAATCCGGGGAAAAGATAACGAGTGTCCGAAGAATCCAAAAAGTCAAGAAGTATAGGCAAGGAATCGATGCAAGGGTCGATGATGGTTACGCGGCGAGGGGTCAATTTTGATTCTGTATGCAAGAGAAGCAGGCGATGCGACGGTTCGAAGCAATAAGCAAAGGAATGAGGTGGGGGGTCGGCTGGGTTTGAGAGGAGCTTGATGCTGTCAAAGTCCGTATCCGTGGCAGGTAAAGAACCATGATCCCCTAAGTAAGTCAAATGAAAACCAACTCGTAAGTACATTATCTGAACCCTTCATATAGCTTAGGAAGGATGGTTTCCCTATTCACGTTTGATTCTTATGTCTTCCCAAAGTGCTCTCAACTCCATTCACGATTTTATAAAAACGTCAAGAAGCCGCCGGTTTATGAAGAGGACTATCGACAAGCTACAGATACTGGTCAACTTGTCGATGCAGCGCAGTTGGTTCAGATGCAAACCTCTTTTCTTATTTTCCTTTGCACACACTTATCTCCGTCCCTTAAGTTCTAGTAACCCCATCGCCTCCTCCGCTCCACCGTTCAGGCGCCAACAATTTAAGCGATTATTAATATTCATTCAGCTCCTGAACTTCCTAACCTGACATACAAAGGAACGGCAGATCTGTTCCCACCCTCCAAGACTTCCAATGCGCTTGTTGTGGAACCCCGAAGAGTACCAGATCATATCAGATGATGTAGTTACGAACTTCAATGACGAGCGCGATATAAAAATGTCCGTCATCGTGAATATATAGAGGCTATGTTGTCCTCGCCGTGCAGGTCCTGGACCTACCACAGTTTCCCTCGTCGATCTCCCAAAGCTAGGATTGACATAGTATCCCCCATCCCCGTTATTTTCATGGCATTCATCCCGCCATTGTGTTGAAGCCGCCCATCCCGCCCATCCCTATCCCCCACAGCAGCCATCATCAAGTTCTGGACGTTACAAGAAGTCAAAAGAAGAACCGGGCGTCTCGGCCCCTGAGCCTAGCGCCTCTGTCCTGCAAGAGACCAGGCGGAAGGACGATGAGCTGTGTCTTCGGACAAAGGTAACTCAAGTGCTTACTTTTTCAAAATGGGCTGCAAATTTAACTTGTAGAACCTATTTGCGTTATGGAAGAGGGCGTTTTGAATTATGGCTACTGCGATAGCTTCCGATAGCTCTCCAGCATGAACGATCTCGCTAAGAACCTGACAGGATGAAAATCAAGGGGCATCCTTGTTGACGGCATATCTAGATGGACATACCTCGTAGAGTGCTTCCCGAGCCTGCATGGTGCCCAGATAATACGACTCTGGCCAAAAGTGGGCGTCGGCTAGCATGGACACGATCACTGAGAGAAACGCAAAGATTTCAGAATGACAAACTAGACCACATTATCTTGTTTGTAGGAGCCAATTCGAGTATCTGCCGAATCACTGATCGCTGCCCCTGAGCAGAGACATAGGGCCATATCTGTGGGCATTTAGTGACAGTTGAGGCGCGCCTTTGTAGGGGAACGTACTTCACCGAAGTCGAGATACACGTTGGGGTGGATTGCAGTGAGATATCCGGCCTCCCGGGAGTAGGGATAGGAAGAATGGAGGAGGACAACTTTCGATCGAGGATACGCTTTGATGAGTGGCTGAAGGTGCTTGGGAGATGATAGATCAAGCATCATGTCATCGTCACCAAGTCCTGTATGAAATTGGACTGCAGGCCTGTTTATTAGCGAAGAAAGGGTGAATAATCGGGGAATTTGCGCACTTGGTATGTCGTATTGAGTGCTGATGTACATGGCTAAATGAACGACATGATCATTGAGAACTTTTTTCTGCAATCGAACTCTTGGTAAACCTTTCTGCTGCTCGTAAACTGAGGTAAAGGCAGCAAAAAGCTCCACCGACTCGGTTTCCACTGGTTTCGGAGCAACAGCTAACCCGGAGCGATAGCAAACGACTGATTTGAAGGCCACCACATCAGAATTTGTAGCGTGGCCCGAAAGACGCGCCGTCAACTGGCTCGTGAAAGCTAGAAGCGCCGCGTAGTGGTCGGTGTAATTGGCAATCACTTCCTTCAAGATATCCTTGAAAAGACAGTTTTGATATTTGATAGTTACTGGAAGTGTGATCATGCTCGTACCTCGGCGACAGACTCGATCCTGACTACTCGTTTTGCTGGGCTATGGATAAACTGGTCGTGGTATGGGATGTCTTGCACTATCTCCTTCGCACCAAGGCCATCATCGATGAGAATGCACTGTATGCCCAAAGGCTGGAAAGAGAGCCTGCATAAGTCAATATATTCAATCTCTGCACGCCTGGCCTTGACGTCTTCCCAGGATGATCCCTCCTTGAGATTAAACAGTTTTGTTAGCTGTTGCGTTGCGCGGTAGCAAGCCAGCGTATGTAATGCATCGCATCTCAGGGCTTCTCCGTCCACACGAGACTCGGTGAACAGGCCCTCAAAGGCGATATCAGCGCGATTTTCGGCACGTAGGAGAGCATGAGCGTGGTTATCAATCGCAGGATACGTGAATGCAGCTGCATGAAGATCCTTGAGGAAGGGTTTAGCAGGGTCGGTCATCCTTTGGTCCACTTGTAGTCTGATTCGTTGTATTAAGATCCAGGTCAAGTCTGACGTCGTTCAGGTACGGTAGTTTCAGTGGTTAGCTACCACGGTCACATGTGTTCTTGCTCACTCGCGATTAAGCTAGTTCTTGGAAATTTCAACTTCTACCATACATCCATGACAGACAGTAAACCGGCGGTAACACCTGTGCCTACTTGCTTCTCAATAACTACTACAGCTACAGGGACGATACACTAAACCAACATGACTAACAGATCAGTGGGTCTACAGATATTGGCTACTTTCTAAAAGCTCTCTTCGATTCGAGGTGAACGTCACTTTCGAATTTCATCTATTTCAGTGCTGAAATGTTTTAATCTATTGTAGCTTCTTTGAGCCGCCCCTAACGCCAACTACCATCGATCTCCTCACCGGGATCCTCCGTCTCAGCGTGAAATATCTGCGTCAACAAAGTATCCGTCATCTCGAAATTGTGTATCCAATCAAGCTATCCGACTACGGTGCCAGGTCAAACCTCTGCACTATCGATCACTATCGACCAAGAAGTTACCCGGCACTCTCAGCATCCTGCTCTCGCACGAGAAGTTGATTTACCATGGCTTCTTCCAGGATCATTCCTTGACACGTCCCGACTCCCGGTTCTAGACTGATGTTATCTTTGATGGGTGTGTTCGGAATCAAATATTGGTGCACTTGGATCCAGCGGATCTAAAGGCTTGCCTTCAAGCCCACGCATCTTTGAGCGATTCCGAGTGTAGAAAATTATCTAGGTCCCTCAGTCTCGCCGTCAAACAAGGGTGCCGATCCAAATGCGATGACATTTTCTCCGGTCTTATCCCAGACGCATTTACGGACGAAACAAGAAATGACCATCCTCTTGCATTATTTTCTCAGAGTCGGTGGCGCGAGTGCCCTGCCAGCCTTGCTTCTCAGACCTGAAGAGCAAATATGACCAAGCGAGGGAACAGCTTTGGGAAAGTTGCCAGCAATATTTGGACTACCTAACTGAGAGACCTTGAGGAAGACAAAGGGCTTCGTATCTTGAGTAGATATTGCCAGCTTGGTATCGCAGGTTTTCAGTCGTTGGTTATGTTCTAAAATGCCGCTAGCAACAGGCTTATCTACATACTTTTACGCGGTTTTATTCCTCGGGCTTGTTGGTCATTTGCGACTTGGTACTAGGCCGAAATCCCTTGATCAATCTTGTCGCGTTGCTGGGAGCTCGACACTTGTCGTTCTCATCACTCACCTGCATAATACCAAGCAGGTGAACGTAAAGCTTTAACGTAAGTCGGAGAATAGTTATGAGAGGAGATATATTGCGACTTGTGGATATGTGGATACATACTTGTTATGTTGAAGATACTATGTAACATCTTTTCGAAGGGTGATAAATAGATGGTCTGGCCGCGTAATCAGCCAGTTTTTATTACACTTATAGTGAATGAAGAGAATGACAAAAGAGTATTATAGCTCTAGTGTTATAAAGTTGGTGTTCATGCGCGGTATTAAGTTTAAAATGAGGCAACTGGCAACGTGCCGTGCATGCCGCCGGAGACTCCCGTGGCAGAATGTATCTTATCAGATCACAGCCTTTCAAGTTCCTACCACAACGGTCTACAGTCTGAGTAACCACAGTACCACAAGTACCGTGAGGCTTACTCACCCGATACTCACTAAATTTCCCTGAACTGTGACCGACTGACGCCATGCCCCTGAATACAGTGGAACTTGAAGCTGCGATACGAAATGCTTTTCCAGTGACATTCCTTGAGATCCAAGATCAGTCCAGTGGTTGTGGTGAAAACTATTCAGTCACGATTGTCAGCGAGGTAACGTACTGCACTCATTCCAGAGAACCATGAGAACCAACAAAATTTTAGGCATTTGAAGGGCTGTCTACTTTGAAAAAGCATCGTTTAAGTGCGTATGTTCGAGTCTTCTCACTCGATGTATTCACTGTATATACACCTTAGTAAACGACCTTTTGAAAGCAGAAATAGCTCAAATGCATGCGTTCTCGCAGGCAAGAATATCCATTTTGACGCATTCCAAGTAAGGCTGACAAAAGAATCAATAGAAAACGTTTACGCCCGCGCAATATACTGCTCATCTTGCAAAGAGTCATTGATTCACGATATGTGTCTCATGCCGCACTTCTGATAGCGAGGCGCATTCGACAGGGTTAACCTATGGCTATATTATCCAGACACAATTTACGGAAGAATAGACGAAGCCGCAGACTTGTAAAAAATGCAGGGTTCTTCAATCAACACTTAGCTGTTCTCCTTGTTCACTGATGTACTCGTCGACCTTTGTGATCGTCGCGATGGAGTCGGTTCTGTATCGACATCAATCACTACTTGGCTGTTCCGCTTAGCTGCTGCTGAAACTTTCTTCTGGTTGGGAGGCGCTGGGAGCGGGAAGGCAGCATCCAGTACAAGTGACGGTGGCCGATAAGTGGCTGAGACGGTCCGCCGCCTCTTCTCGCGTGCCGTTGCCGAAAGAGAGAATTCACCTACTATCTTTTGAAAATTGGGAGGCGAAACCTTCTTCGGGTTGGGAGGCAGTGGAAGAGTCAACGCGGCCAAGTCAGGATCCAGTGGCGCCTTGCGACGAGACGATGCTGAGACGGCCCGAATACTGTGAACTGCGCGCTTCATTGTAGACAAAGGGTTGTTTGAGGCGCTTCGAAGGCGTTTGTTGTAAGGAGACGGGGGCCGTTTCTGAACATCCAGCTCGAAAATGTTGCAGAAGACGTCCGAGTCTTCAGAAACCAAGATTTGCGGTGGAGACGAAAGAGGGCTTGAAATTTGGGTAGGCAAAGGTGACAGTAGTATAGGTTCGCCGCTCGATACAGAAGCCGGGAAATCGATGTCCGAAAGGGGTGGTCCGATTGAGAGCGAGAGGTCAACGTCCAACATAGCAGCATCTGGATTGAGGCCGAATAGAGATGGTGAGGGCGGCTCTTCTCCAACGTCGGGACAGGAAATAAGTCGGGACAGGTCATCTTCAGAGACAAAGCTGGACACATGTGGATAGGGGATGTCTTCGTCCACATAGTCATCCTCCGCAGCGGCTGGTCCGACGCAAATGTCAGGTATTCCCAGAATCATCGAACCATCAGCTGTGGGAGAAGTACCAGTTTCTTCGTGATATGTAATGGGGCTGAATAGTGATGGAGAAAGCAAGAATCCTTCTGGCGACATTTTAGCCTCTACAGCCTCGACCAGAACCTTCTCGGATGCGATGACAGGAGGTATTATTGCAGATGTAGGAATCTTGGACGGAGCAATGTTTTGTAGATTTGGCGTGCTCGATGAATGAGTGAGAGTCGGGCCAGCAGTCAGAGATACGGTGGGTAAAGAGATGGACTCCGCGATGACGTTGACGTGATTTGGATCGTACTGATATAGATTTGGCGCCGAGATCGACGAAGTAGTACAGTTCAAGAGCGAAGAGAGACTGGGTATTGGTGAACCAAATAGCGACGAGCAGTCTAAAGATGGTGATTCAGGGAAGACTGGAGGGTGTATTTCGGGCAAAGATATAGAGCCGCGGGCATTCGCGACAGGATTGGCCTTCACTGGGTTTATCACGGGTTGCCATTTGACAGTCGGCTGAATCTTGGGGAGCATTTGACACATTGAAAAGGCGAGTGTTACATCCTCGCTATCCTGCATCAGCAGGTTGATAGCGGCCATGCGAACTAAAGAGTTCAATTATCTGTATATCGCTGTTGAGTATCTTGGATTCTTACGTTGCAGTGTAAAATCTCCATATTTGCTGATATGTGTGTCTGCGATTTGCAAGAGAGAAATGATCATCGGAGGGCTGATAGGATGTAGAAGAGAGGTAGGCGATATAAGCTCCTGAAAAACTAGAGGAATGACACGAATGATGAAAGTAATGACCGCGTTCTAACTCAAATGGTTAGGTTATGGGTCTCTGGTAAGAAAAAATGAACATCCGCACCTCGATGACGTCTACAAGCTGCCGTGGAGTTCAATGGAAAAATAGGATAGAACATATAGACTTTACATACCAAAGCCTGCTGCTGCGGTTCCACTCCATTTGAATATTGTAACATATTCATGACCATCTTGCAGTTCATAACAAATTCTGCCTCTGAGATGAACGAGGCGCCTTGAAAAAGGTAAGAGACCCGTTGTAGTTCCAAAACCACATTACAGTCCGACTGCGCAGTAGAAAGCCTTCTGTCCGACAGCGAGGATACAAACGCAGCAAGCGATTGGCTTCGTCTCATCCTGAAGTTGTTGGCCAATATCTTGAGACGCGTCCCATACAACCTCTGTCCTTCGCCAAAACGTAGCAGCCCAATTACCGTGGTTTATTCCTAACGCAAAATCTGTTAAGGCGTTACGAACACTTTAAGGAACTAAAGAGGGCAGTTCGAAAGTGTCGCGTTACTCGTGATTTTCACGTGACATGTTTACGGCGGTCCGCTACCCGCCAGCTATAGGCTTAGTGCCTTTTGAGTCAGATCAACGAGTGCTGAAGGATGTCCACTCTTTTTAGCTCTACTTATCCTCCATATGACCCAAAAGAAAAGTCCGGGTGCGTTTTATTCTGTCTTAAAATCCGCACACAGTGTATTTAAACCCTCACTACTCAGGTTTTCGTAAGTCTTTTGACCTCAAGAATCGTCAAGGATTTTCTAATTTTGTCCAGGTATCAAACTGTGGTCAAAAGGTGGCCTGTAATCATAACTGGCGTTATAGATCAGGTACACAGGGATTGTCATAAACTTTCCTTGGAATCTCAGAAAGACGCCGCCAATGCATCGACATTGGAAGGTAAGATCAATGAGGGCAAGGCCATCATCGAAAAGCTCAGCCAGCTCAAATATCAAATGGGAAGGGACCACCCTTTAGAGTACGTTCCAATGTGTCTGGTCCCTTTCGATCGACTGATCCATGACGCAGACGCATCCCCAACGATGGCGAGGCTCATATCAATGTGTACAATGAAGAATTGGATCGGTTGGTAGGCCTAGGTAACAACACCTGGTTCACCGCCCCATGGCTTTTCGCAGAGTAAGCCGGGAAGTCTGTTCATCTTTGTGCAATACTGATGTTGTTTAGATGTTACCTGTGAGCTCGAGAATCATCTCCGAAGAGTCATTGACACTCAACTGGATTTGAAGATATCGCCTCTTCCGCTCATACTGCGCAATTACAACCCATTGGACCAGTTATGACCCCTTCCTCGCCCAGAAAATGTCCACGTTTTCCCAATCTGGATCATCCATTCGGAGTATGTTTCTTACCGAGCCAATATCCTGTTTTCACGTTAAATTCCCTGATAATAGAAATCGCAACAAGCATGCATGAATTAGAGTCCGAAAAGAGCGTTCTGGACAAGGAGAAGCTCGCAATATTGTTCCGAGAAATGCTTCAAATGTGCCTCTGGTAAGCAGATTTTTTTTGCAGCAACCATTGACATTCAAATGAACATCTACAAGGGGAAACGCTACTGTGAGCCGCCAGTCTGTCGGGGAATTTTTCTTGACGGTTCATTAAACAAATACAGGATCTATCACTTCTTACTCATATGTCGGCTGATGACATCGAGCACCTCCAATCTGTTGGCAGGGACGCGCAGGCCGAGAGGCAGAAATATATCCTGAAGGATGACCAAGAACAACTGTGGAATTACCTGTCCTCTCTCGAAGAAGGACGCGTCGACTTCGTTCTTGACAATTGTGAGTTTTTCCCGTAACGTATTGGGACACCATTTTGAACGACACAATTAGCTGGATTCGAAGTACGTTGCTGGACGTGTCGCCTTCAACGACTGCCCCTTACTCGCCGCCTAGCTGTTCACAGACTTCGTGTTTGCGGATTTCTTGGTTACCCACACGCCTTATGTTTCGAAAGTATACTTCCAGTCAGTACTTGAAAGGTTTTCTTTAATCTCCCGCTCATATACAATTTTCAATAAAGCCCCAAGCTCATCCCCTGGTTCGTGTCCGACGTTACTCCACCTGACTTTGCGAAAGCGATCACCTCTCTACTGGATCCATCCTTTTTCCCAGTTGGCAAAGATGCGGCCCCTTCGAATCCAGAGCATCTGACGCACATGGTCACTCGTTGGAAAGGATATATGGAACAGGGTATCTTCAACCTGTCGGTCCCTAATGACACTCCCCTCGGAGGTAATCCCCAGCCTGCGGAGTTCTGGACCTCACCTTGGCCCTATTGGAACATGGAGACTCACGCATCCGACTTGTTCGCGACCCTCAAAAGGAGTGATTTGGTCATCTTCAAGGTTTGTCTCTTTGAAATCGATGGACTCGCTTTCTGACTGTATCAAAATAGGGGGATCTCAAGTAAGTTCTCTACCGTACACGCTTGCACTTTTTGATAGCGTAACCACTCTCCCCAGCTATCGAAAGTGAGGGCTTATTGATTGCTCGAAACAAATTATCTAATTTGACAGGCTTGTCGGCGATGTTCAATGGCCGGCTTGGACCCCATTTGAAACCGCTATAGGCAAGTAACCTTGCCTTCTCGAGGAATGTCAACGCTCAGATGCGGCGATTAGGTCCCCTCGCTGGTTCATTCCCACTTTTGAGTCTAAGGACGAACAAGGCGGACGTTGTTGTCGGGGTGGACAAAGAGACGGCGGAAAGGCTCGATGCTAGTTCTGAGAAGTGGAGAGTCGATGGGCGGTGAGCTAACTATCTGGCTTCTAATTGCATCAGTCTGATGCCTAAAAATGATAGATATGCGCTGATATCGTTTCTCCCGCGCCGAGAATGGGCCCCGAACTGATATATATGGCTTAATATGAATCTCGTTCCATGCGCATGACAGTTGATCTCGCTTTGCAATTCGGAGCTTCTGAACCATGTGCACTTACTTTTTGAGATATACTTAGACGCACTATCCCATCGGTAGCACGCGTGAAATACCTCTCAGGCAGTGTGATGCGCCAAGAGTTGACTGCACTCCCGCTACTTCTTCTAGTTCTCACAGCCCTCTATGACGAGACCTGCGCTGTCCTGGAACCAAGCTATCAATACAAAAGTGGAGCAGCCAATGCTAAACGTCACGTCGAAATTCTCATTCTTGGTGGTGGCGTGGCTGGAGTGATTGCGGCTCGTACACTTCACCAACATAGCATTGATGACTTCCTTGTCGTCGAAGCACGGGATGAGCTCGGTGGCCGCCTGAGGAGCAAGACATTCGCTGGAAAGACGATCGAGCTGGGTGCCAATTGGATTCAAGGAACTCAGACGGGCGATGGACCTGAAAACCCGATCTTGACATTAGCCAAAAAACACAACCTGAAGACGCAGTTGAACGATCAATTTGGCAGTATGAGTAGGTCACCTTTGTCGACATATGGCTCGTCCGATAGATCTGACGCTTCTAGCAACCTATGATAACACCGGCGCCGTTGATTACTTGGAAGTTTTTAACGCATCCATTGACACCTTTTCCGACCTTATCATCTATAGTGGTAAGCCCAGCAAAAGCCGGTCTAGTGGGAATTGACCCATTTTTATGTCTAGGCGAGCGTCTGTCTCAGAATCTAGTGGACCTGTCTATCAGAAGTACCTACGAACTAATTGGCGCGAAGCCTAGGGATGTACATGCTAAGGCCGCGGAATATTTCAACGTCAGTATGGTACTTGCTCTGTGTAGCACATTGTCTGATGGACTCTGCAGGTTGATTTTGAATATGCTCAAAAGCCCGACCAGAGCTCTGCTATAGCTTCATCTTGGGTAAGTCGAGCAACTGAGTGAATAATATCGGGAAGTTAATCTTTCCATTGATAGAACGATAACTTTACCTATACCGTCGACCAGGGAGGGTTCTCCGAAGACAACTTCATGAGTATTGATCAGCGAGGTTTCAAAGCTTTTATTCAGGAGGAATCCAAGGAATTTTTAAAGGCGGGCCAGCTTCTCCTCAATTCGACTATCAAAACGATATCATGGTCAGGTTCTGGTGCTACAATCGGCCTGAAAGATGGCTCGTCCATTTCTGCGGACTACGTCATCTGTACCTTCAGTCTTGGGGTATTACAAAACGACGACGTTCAGTTCCTTCCCCGTCTCCCTGGTGTGTTACATCAGTCATTCAAACCGCTTTATTGTACTTATCCATTGATTGTTATCTTGAGCATATAAAGCTGAAGCGATTGCGAGTATGACTATGGCGACTTACACAAAAATCTTCCTAAAGTTTCCGAGGAAATTTTGGTTTGATACTGAGGTAGGTATTTTATTCCTACACGGATGACGTATTTACACAATCATGGAGATGGCACTTTACGCTGATTCAGAGCGTGGGCGGTATCCCGTATGGCAAAGTCTTGATCACAAGCACTTCCTTCCTGGGTCGGGCATCATCTTCGTAACGGTTACCGTAGGCTTCTTCTTTCGTTGTGTTGGCGTACAGTCTTTGACATGATGTCCAGGGTGATTTTTCTGAGAGAATTGAAGCACTCTCTGAATCCCAAGTCAAAGCAGAGGTCTTAAGCGTTCTCCAATCAATGTTTCCCAATATCACCATTCCGGCTCCATTGGACTTCTATTTCCCTCGCTGGCATTCTGATCCTCTCTACCGAGGTTCTTATTCCAACTGGCCGCCGTCCTTTGTCGAGCAACATCACGATAACCTAAGGTCTAATGTTGGAAGGTTGTATTTCGCTGGGGAGGCTACCAGCACCAAATACTACGGCGAGTTACCTTCTTATTTGACGGGCTGAGTTTACTGACGTGCTATGACTTTATCGGCAGGGTTTCTTCATGGAGCGTATTTTGAAGGTCTCGGTGTGGCAAAGAGCATCATTAGATGCATCAAACATGAAGACTGTGCGGGTCTAAAGCACTTCAACGAAACTAAGAATGCTATTCCCTATGGTATACATATCTTACCCTGAAGGTTGAAGGAGTCTTGGTTATGAAGCTTTATCCTTGGTTGATGTCATGATCAGATCAGATCAGTGTCTAACTTTTGATTGCTACATATATGTATACGTGACAGAACGATGGTTATCCCTGTTGGTCAGGCCTGAACTCACGAGGTGTTGAGCTTATTTCTGAGTGTCTGGATCGCACTCTGGTTATTTTGGTCGGCACTGCCAACTTGACCCCAGGAACAACCATCCCGGATGCATTGGTAAGGTAAGCCGCGTATTTATAGCCTCCGTCGTTTTACCGAGCTAGGAACACCGGACGTCGACAACCCAAGCTTGCACATATATATTTTCTTTCCCTTCTTTTTGCTGTGCATTGACTTGCATCGCCTGGCTGGCCCTCTTTACCTCCACGCTCTTTTCTTTCGTTCAAGCAAGCCTTGGCTGGACTGTTTGTGGCTCTTGCTCTCATTCTTAAAAATGGTCCCACAAACGCGTCAATGGTTAAAACAAGCTCTATGGTGGACCAGGATCAAACTTGTAGTAAGCCATAAGCTACTCCGTCATCTACCAATAGCCCTTTATTGACGACTCACAAAGTATTCAAGGATAACACTCACTCGTTTCACAACTCTTTACTTCTTTTTCGCCCTCTTTAACTGCATCGTTTTGGTTATTCTACAAGGCGTTTCATTTGCGGACAACTCCAAGGCGGTCCGGCTCATCAATGGACTTCTTTCGGATTCGGGCGTCAATGTTACAGGTCTTCTTGCTTTCGACGATGGCATTTTGCAGATATGTGACAGAGTGCCTGGGCCTGGTGCTATATGTACAACAGTGTTTCCAGCTGTTGGCACACAAGAGAGCTGGGATTATTTTTCGCGGCGAAATAGCCATCCAGAGGTGTGGTTATATGTATTTTTTAAGTTTCTCCTTCACCCATCTCTATCAAGGTTGATAGGCCTGCTTTCAGCAAAACCTCTTTGAGGAGGGATGGAGATGATTCTATATCAGGCGATACGCCGAGAAGCACTGGAAGTGTATCTTGTGCTCAGGCCATAAGGTGGCTTGAAGACGTGTGAGCAGGTCACATTGTATTCCATAACTATGGTCATCCATAATGCTTCTTGCAGCTTTGAAGACGAGGAAAGAGAAGATATTGTTACTTTACTGTTCAACATTTGGCTTTTATCGTTGGCTCTTGTTACAGTAAGTCACCTGTACATTCTGTTATGCTATCAATTAAACCTGGGCATAGATCTTGAATGAGTCCCTTCCTCATCTAGGGACATCATTGGCTGGCCACACCCTTGGTACGGGATGGGCCGCTTATCGCATTGCCTCACACGAACAGCTTCAGCGCAATTACGAGAAAATTATAGTACAAGGCACTTGCCAATCAGATTTCTTGGGAAGCTGGTGGAACTCACGCAGGGCCCATTCCGTCAGTCATCACAAATTTTGCATAATCCCTTGCTAAACCTAGTCGTCTGGCCCACCAGGTGCCAATACTAGTCTTCAATCTTGTAGCTCTCGTTTCAATATCATTTTTTTCGATGAAGCTCTTCAAGGTTCGGAACAATGGTTGAATTATAATCTGTACTGACTCCAAACAGGTGTATGCTTCCCAGTCTTTCAGCCGTGTTGGAGCTTCTCCACAAGTCAGCAGAATCTACATGGTGTGTGGTTATATTACCTGGTATATTGATATCAATATTGATTTTTAACCCACAGATTGTGCTTGTATTTTCAGCCTGCCTACAATTAACGGCCTTCTTCTCCTTGGCCTCCACCACCATGTGGATTGGTCACATCTATTTTAAGAACGTACATACCAATACCCCGCTCTATTTGGCAGCCTTCATTGTCACGCTCCTGGTTAGATTCACATATATCATGGTTACAATATGCGACCTAATGTTTCATTTTAGCTGTTATTGCCGTGGCTGGGCCTGGTGAGTATTGCTGTTGTTGTAGTCTGCAATGCCTGAGCTTCTTTCGTGATAGGGTTGGGTCTCTGTTCGACAGGAAGGCAGACGCCAATTTTTGGCATTTTCTGTTATATCCATTTTACTCGTCGTCGTCTCAACGTTGCTGTTCTGCAGTGATTGTACGTCGTGAATTCCAGCCAGCACAAACAATTCACTAACTCGGCGGCTTCAGTGTACCGCTTCATCTTCAATACATGGCCTTTCTTCGCGACAATCGCCGTTACTGCCTTCGTCCTCATTGTCGCCACCTCCATCCTAGGGGTTTGGTGCCGCCTGAACTTTGGAAAAGGTTTATCCCACTATCGTACGGAGATCCTTTTATAATTGTGGACTTCAGAATGACCCCGACGTTCTAGTGCAAGTCAGTGATGCCCTTGAAGGGGTCGATTTTACGCTGGTATACTTTTCAAAGGATAACGGAAAGAACGACGCCTCTAGCCATCTTGACGAGAAGTATACGTTGGACTCGAGCAAAGGATGCCTCGCACCTCGCCTCGCACCCGACTCTGCCTCCAGTGGCATCCGCGGACAATCCGTGTACTCTGAGAAGGATGGAGTTCCAGTGAAGCTCTCATCCACACCGTCAATCTTGGACGAACGCGACCGCACCGCTAGGTCCACTACACGACGGAACAAAGCGATGACTCTTACGTCGTCCCTGCGTTCTTCGATCGGGAGTTCCATATTATCTCGATTGTCGTCGCGTCCGGCGACCCCCATTGTCATAACATCGCACCGTGGTCTACCGTCGAACTCCACATTGAGTGCGCCAAACGTTCGAGAGACACATATAGCTGCCTGAGAATGGTCGGTGGGTGGTTTTACGCTTGAGGGACTTCATATAGGAGAGCTGTAGAGAGTCATGTAACTTGAAGTTCAAAATGGGTTGCCGGAAATATCCGTCTGGGCTAGCTGAGTGAAGGGATGTCCACTACTTCCATCCCTGGCCAGTGATAGCGTTTTCAGTAGAGGTTTGCAGACCCGGTCAGTGTTTGCAAAGTTCAGGCATTTACCCTATAATTCGATATTTCAAGTGCGCCAAGCATTTGAAGTCCCATGGTACCGAACAACTTAAAGATAAACGCTAAGAAGGGGTACTTCCCAGTTCCCCATCTCCATCTAGAAAAGGATAACTTCGTAATCCCTTTAAACTCGTTATCCGGGTCTTTCTGCCACTTGTTATCTGCAACGCGCCCTGCAAATCTATGGCTGACATCAAGGCTCCCAAGGGCAGCAAGCCAACCGACGAAGAGCTACTCGCATCACTGGGATATAAACAGGAATTCAAACGAGCATTCACTCCTCTAGAGGCGAGCGTCTTTTGCAAGCGGAGGGATTGCTAATAATTTTTTGTGCATGATAGGTTTTTGGTATTTCATTCTCAATTATTGGCCTGCTACCATCAATCGCATCGGTATTGTTCTATGCTATACCAAATGGCGGTGGAGCCGCTATGGTCTGGGGGGTTAGTCGCTGCCCCATATCTGATCATATTTTGTGGTCAACCTTCCTCCGTAGTGGCTCGTCGCAAGCATATTTGATCTGGCCATTGGACTATCTATGGCCGAGTTAGCTTCTGCGGCACCTACATCTGGCGGGGTAACTACATCTGGCAAATTTTTTACTTGTGGTATTGCTGAAATGCTGTCCCAGCTATATTTCTGGACCTACAGCCTGTCATCGCCACGTTGGAGAAAGTTACTTTGCTGGATAGTCGGATGTTCGTGTTGTTCGCTTTCCTTGATTACTCCTAACTTTTCGATCATAGACGCGAATACTATCGGCTCTATCACGGGTGTCTCTTCCATTACTTGGGCGTGCGCTGTACAGGTTATGGCAGCAGTGAATATTGGTTCAGGTGGGCAATTTGGGGCGACTTCTGCCCAGACCTTGTATGTCCTTTTATCCTGACATACAGCACTGAAGACTAACAGATAGCCTGCAGCGGCGTTTATGTCGCAATAATCGTCGTTCAAATTGTGGTATGCTGCCTTGGAACATCAGTCCTTGCCCGGCTCCAGACGGTATATGTTATTGTGAACCTCCTGTGTGCATCCTTGTTGTCCGATAGATCCTATATTCTTGACCTCATCACTTAGATTATGCCTGGCAGTGGTAATCGCTCTGCCAATAGCCACGCCAGCGAAGTTCAAGAATACAGTAAAGTTTGCATTGTGGGATTTCACGAACTGTAAGCTGCCCCCTCCACATGTTCTTGGAACCTTCTGATCCCTCCCTTTGGCAGTAAACCAATGGTCTAATGGATTTGCGTTTATCATTAGCTTCAATGCTCCCCTATGGACCATAAGTAGGTGAGCTAGTCTATCGCCGTGCCCAATCGCTCAAGTGCCTGGTGTTCCTTCGACAGGCGGATATGATTGCTGTGTCCACATCAGCGAAGAGGCATCCAATGCATCTATTGCAGTTCCATGGGCGATCACCTTGGCTATCGCTGTAGCAGGCATCGTCGGCTGGGGTAGGTCATTACATTGGTTCCAACATTCTCCCTTATTGATGATATCGCTTTTTACCGTGTAGCAATCAACATGTCGCTGGCCTTTTGTATGGGGACCGATCTCCAGGCTTTGCATGAGAGTGACCAGCCAATGGCACAGATTTTCTTCCAAAGCTTCGGACAGAAAGGCACCCTGGCTATTTGGACAATAGTTGTAATCGTACAGTACGCATCTTTTACATCTCGCAAAGCATTATCTGACCTTATTACGTGTAGACTGATGATGGGATCCAGTATGGCGAGTCGCGTTCCTATTAATTGTAATTGGTTTTAAATCCGTCCGTAGTTGCTGGCTGCTAGCCGTCAAACGTTTGCCTTCAGCCGTGATTCCGGTAAGTATCTCACTGTTCACAGATTCATGGAAATGTATGGCGATAACAATGCCATTTCTAGCACTACCGCTCTCCTCTTGGTTATACCGCATGAACAACTACACGAAAACTCCAGTAAACACAGTCATCTTTGATGGTATATTAGCCATCGTCTTCGGATCCCTTGCATTTGCTGGAAACCAAGCGATAAATGCTGTCTTTACTACTTCGGTCGTAGGCACCTACATTGCCTACGTCATCCCGATTGCTGCAAGGTTCATCGGTGAAAACGATTTCAAACCTGGACCATTCACGCTCGGTGCATTCGTACGTCGTTTGATCCTCTTCCTTGATGAAAGTTGAAACTGATGGGACGCATTACAACAGAGTCTGCCTGTGGCGATAATTGCGAATGTATTCATGGTATTCATGTCTGTCGTGATCCTGTTTCCGACCACGCCGAACCCGCATGCACAGGACATGAACTATGCATCTGTGGTCATCTGCGGGATCATGACACTTTCCATAGCATGGTTCTACTTCCCGAAGTATGGTGGAGTATATTGGTTCACTGGACCTGTGGCGAACATCCATCCACGTCCAGTAGTAAATTCGTTGGAAAGTACGAGTTCGCAGTCCGGGAATGAGAAGAAAGACGGGGTGATAGTTGATACTACTCCGTGAATGTACATGCGCATTTTCATGTACTTGTATGCGATGATATATGTTAGAATGTGATGCTCTAGAGAGATAGCCTCAGTAATCAGACGTAGTCGATGACTGAGTTAGATTAGTGTACCTAGAGAGATAGCTAAGTACACATTAGTTGAAAGAACATAGGTGTGAAGTAAAGTCGAGCTCACCCTCAGTAATCAGACGTAGTCGATGACTGAGGGTGGCGATGTACGTAGTTGGTATATATATATGATTCTGTAAAATATGTGAGTAGGTACGGTTATGCGCCACTATTGTGCGCGCCTTGTTGCCCGCTTAGGATCAACAAGGCGGGTAGGTAATAGGGGGCAATCGAGAGGCTGCGTATGGGTATAACAAGGACGGTAAATTAGTAAGGGGGTGTCAGGATACAATACTGTATTGTCCTTATTGTCTGTAGACGGGAAAACGGTTCAGGTAAGTCGATCCCAGATCCCAACAATATATAGACTTGCTGGCTTGCTTTTTTCACGTTTTCTTGACGCGGTCACGTGGTGGCGCAGACGACCCTCCTGAACGGTTTCTTCATTTTTACCTCCACCTATGACGCTGGATTTTCAATACAATACATCAGCGCGCGTGCTACTTGTCAATATGAAATATCAGGATAATCACGTCAAGCCTGCAGGACTCTTTGGTGTCGCCGTCACACCCGCCGGCGCGTCGATTACTAAAAAGCAATTATTTGGCTCTTAACACGTTAATTGCATCATATATTCTATACGATGTGCTTTTACTGATTCTTCTTACTCTTCAGGACGCCGAATCGACGACCCCTTTTATGCGCTACACATATGGCCCTACCCCCACGAACGCCTTCGCTCTTGCTTCGCTCAACCCTATGCAAGATGATGGATGCCGATGATCAGCGTTTTGAAACAGTATCGTTCCGTTCTTCTCTTTTCTCCGCATATAGAACATATCTGAACCATCTGAGACTAGAGCAGGCGCGGTGAAGAGACTAGGTGCCATTGCAATGTAGGGGGCGGCCCAGGAAACGTCGAGGCCAGTATTCGCTGCGGGGACGTCGTTGCTAATCCTTTCTTTCCCTCGTGCCATCACATTATGAGGTGGTGTCTGGGCCATGTCAGTTTTCACAGTGGGTTCATCGTTGCTGATCTTTTCCTTCCTCTCTCTTCTTTTTCATACCGGAGATGGGCTCATGAGGACGATCGACCTTGGGGTGGATGGCGTTATTGGGCTAGAATTCGTATCGTTCCGTTCCTTCATCTTATCTGCCTGTAGAGCATATCTGAAATATTTCAGGCTAGAGCCAGCCGCGGTGAAGAGACCGGGTGCCATCATATCGTAGGTCAGCGTTCATTCCGGGCTGATCCTCATCTGTTTTTATCCATAGCTAGGTTCTGAGGATGGGGCACTGGACGACAAGAAGACCTGGGATAGAATGGGTGCGCAATATTGCCTCCGGTCGAAGAGGATGAAGAAGACTACCCGGACCTCGGACTCGGACTTCGTTTGGGTCAAACATTTGGATTCGGACATGGAGATGGAGTTGGACTTGACTTGACTTATTGAACTGAGTCACTTTACAATACATTACGTGGAGTTGGGGGCTTTGAACTTGTCGACTGGGGATTTTTAATTGAATGATGTTGTATAATAGGGGCTTTTTGTCATTTCCTGTGGTATTGAATAAATGATCTTATCAATAGCCACGTGTGCACAGCCCCAGATTTGTTGGTTGGCATCGCCCAGCGCAGCGTTGGCCACCTTTCTCTAGACTTCGTCGTATTCTATCTTATCGTAATGAAGAAGCTATTCGGTGGCAAGCCAAAGCCAGCAAAACCAATTGTACCACCATCTCACGACGTTTGTTCATCTCAACAACTCTCGCGCTCTATTTCTGACATATTCATGACAGGAACACGCTACATTCACGCCAATTCACCAGCAACATGCAGTATACCAATATCATCAGCAGCAGCTTGCTACTCAGGGCTATATAAACCAGCAACCTCGCAGCATCCGTCGCAATTCTAGCGATGGCGAGCGTTGGGAGGTTGTGCACGGCCATGAGCCTAACCAGTACCCGGCGCCTTCTTCACCGTCACATAACTCTTCATACACATCGCTGCCACCGGGGGCATCGCCACCGATACCAAGCCCCAATGGCGCTAGATCACCTTCACCATTCAGCATCAACTCCAATATGGGCCCGCGCGTCGATCCACCCCGCAAGAAACCACCACCACCCGCGTCCGCACCTATTGCACCTGTTGCATTGAGGATCCTGGGTGCACTTGATCCACCCAGCTCGGCCATCAGGGCGGGCTCGGAGGAGCGATTTATGACTGCGTCCAATTACTCGGATAGCGGCCATCGCGAGCGCGAGAAGGACCCTCCTGAGCGCAAGGAGAAGCGCGGATTCTGGAGCCGGGGGGACAAGGATAAGGACAGGGAGCGGGAGAGGGAGAGGGAGAGAGAAAGAGAGCGGGAGAGAGAGGCAAAGGAGAGAGGTAAAATACAGGATGCACGCGATCACGGACGCGATAAGGGACGTGGAGATGTCGACGGCACCGAACTCACGAGAATGATTGGTACGGTGAACCCGCTGATTTATGGCATACCCGATGTCAACTAATTGCTTACAGGTTACCTCACTGCGACCGCGTCGGAAGACTGGGGCCTCGTTTTAGAGGTTACCGAACGAGTCAGTGCGAACGAGAACAATGCAAAAGAAGTCGCGCGTGCTTTGCGGCGTGAATTCAAGTATGGCGAGCCTACGGCGCAGCTGGCGGCTGCTCGGGTAAGTCGTCCATTTATTTATCATTCTGGGCGTATAATTTAACGTCCACAGCTATGGGCAATTCTGTTGCGGAACTCCAGAAATGATGTCTTTCTTTATCAATCAACGAGCCGCAAGTTCACGGAGACGCTAGAGGATCTCTTGTCTTCGTCCCGCACATCACCTGTTGTCCGAGAACGCGTTTTGGATATCATCGCTGCAGCGGCCTATGCAAGCGGAAGTGAGTCGGGTTCTTCAGGCGTACTATACTGAATCTCAATTCCCATGCCTGTATAGAAACTACTGGATTCCGGGCGCTTTGGAAACGAGTTAAACCAGCTGATAAACCGGATGAGGTCCATACCTAGTCTCATTAGCTGATCTTAAAACTGACTGACAAACGCAGGGAATACCATTTGACAACGACGAAGCCATGTTTAACCCCCCGGTCTTGAGCCGGCTGCACGATAATACTATACCCCAGGTCGCATATCAAGACCCGCTATTTAATACTGACCTTCCCCCCACGCCCCACCGTGACGTCAGTGATCGCCTCCCCCCATAAGCTTTATTTTTTGTCTTATACTGCAACAGAACACTCCTCGCAAGCATGGATCTCGGAATCGTATCATCCCACCAGACGAGGATATCCGACGCCTGTTTCAGGAGTGCAAGATCGGGCAAGGAAATGCATCACTCCTCTCCCAAGCCCTCGCGTTATCCAATCCTGAAGATCTCAAGAAGAAGGATATCATCAAGGTCCGTGATGGACTTTTAATCCCGTGTTCTGACGTTCAACATGTTTTGCAGGAGTTCTACGTTAAATGCCGCTCGTCGCAGGAACTCATCTTCGCACAGATACCCTGGGCTTCGGCAGAGGCAGAGAGGTCACGTGTGGCGAAAGACCAGGAGGCGTTGATGAACGGGCACCCGGAGGAACAGCGCTTGGAGGAGACGACGCAGGAGAGACTGCTGGGGTCGCTGTTGAGTGCGAATGGGGAGCTGGTGGATGCGCTCCAGCAGTATGACGACCTAGAGAGGGTGGCGATGGAAAGAATGACGGAAGAGATTAGTAGGAAGGAAACGAGGATGGATCGCAGGGTGAGTCGGCTCTTGTGGTTCTATTCTCTATTGTGGTTTGATGATTTGGTAGCAAATACAGCAGTACCAGCAAGACGGCGAATACTTGTCTGACCCATCGTTTGTTGCTGGAGGTGCAGGTGCCGGTACGGGCGGTTCGCCCCCAACAAGGTCTCGCTCACCCTCACCCATGCGCACTGCCTCACACACGCACTACCACTCGCACTCGTACTCAGAGACGGGCGGACTTGCCCCCCCACCGCCTGCACCACACGGCCCGCGCTTGCCTGCACATGGCAACATGAATAACTTTAGTAACAACGTTCATGCATATACCCACTCGAGATCGCCGTCGCCGGACCCCTCGTATGAGATGTTGCAGAATGGGGTAGCGGGGTTGAGATTGCGTGGGGATGGGGAAACAGTGCCGACTGTGAGCATGAGCATGTATGACGAGGAGATGCATGTGAAGCCGAGCGAGAAAGCGTTGGGGAAGCAGAGGGTTGTGGAGGAAGATATGGTATCGGAACGTGAGTTGCTGGCAATTTTTTTCTGGTGTGATTAGAGGTTGACTGACTGTGATTAGACTTTGGGGAGGAAGATTATTACGAGGGCAGGGACGAAACGTTTTCAGTGGATTCGAGGGTTGATAGTGATGATGACAAGTCGACGCATGAGGGATGGCCAAACCATCGACCGACGCAGTTTGTGTATGATGCGGCAGCTGAACGAACTCAGCAACGAATTCGAGAGGGACAATTGTTAGTTAATGGAGTACATTAGTATTTATGGGGACTGGATGCCTTTTAGATGTATTATATGTGATTTACTTATGTTGGGATCAATTTGCGGTTGCACCGCCACCCAGGCCTAGCTTATCCCACCACCTTTTCCTCAAACATGTCCAAGCCTGCTCTAGACTCGGATCTTTATGGAGGTCTGTAAATGTCTATAACACTTAGTGACTAGCTCATCTTTAATGTTTTATAGATATCTATGGCGACGACGAGCTCACAGACTATCCAGACACCGCAGACGCCGATCCAGAGGCATCGCACCAGGAGGAGGCTCCGTCAGAGAACTCTCATTCACCGGTGAATGAGATAGCCATACAGCAGCCCAAGAAGCCCCAAGACGCTCGCAGCTCGCTGCCGCCAAAGCCCATGTCGCCAAGTTCACTATCGTACTCGGCCCAGATAGCCCAGCAGTTCTCGGCATATCAACAGACACCCAGCCAGGAGCGACAGCAGCGAGCGACGATACCGCTACCTGAAAATCCTCGCACAACAGGTGCTGCTGCGCCTTCGACGAGCCTTATTACCACACACGAGACCACTCCAATGGATAGCGTGTTTGGAAAGAAGCCGTCTGAGATGCATGATTCTGGGTACGTGTTTTACTACTGCAATGTTGTTTCTGAACCGTGGGTCCTATACACTATGAACGTTACGTGTCGTGTCGTGTGCCCCCCTATATCCGTCTACGAGCAAATACCAGCTACGATACTTTGTTATCTTGCTCCTGTGACTCTATTTCTTCTTTCTTCTCTCATGTCCTTGCTCTGGGTACTAATAATCTCGATACTCCTTGGCCAACCCACGACATACTACCACTGCATACTCTACCTCTATCGATTCCTTCTACAACACCACCCTGCCCCTATAGCAAACTGTTCATTGGCGGTCTCAACTGGGACACAACAGATGGTATCTTGTCCTTGCACCCACGTCGCCGTATGTAGCGCTAATGGTCACTGCTTGTCCCCCTCCCGCCCGTCTTCAGAAGGTCTGAGGAACTACTTTTCCCAGTTCGGAAAGGTACAGTACCCGTCATCTACCTTGCGTGCACCCCTCACACTGCAGCACCTAAGGTTGATGCGTGCACGATCATGCGAGATCCGACCGGCACCTCGAGGGGCTTTGCCTTCTTGACATTTGAAGATGCGAACGCCGTCAATGCTGTTGTGGCACGCGATCATGTTCTCGACGGCAAGACGGTACGCAAGTCCTCCACGGGAGGAACATAACATCTGATTGCAGACACCAGATTGACCCGAAACGAGCCATACCACGAGAGGAGCATCTGCGCAATACGCGATACTTTGTCGGTGGTCTCTCACCGACAACGACTTCAGAGTCTATGAAAGACTTTTTCAGCGCGTATGGCAAGGTCGTGGACGCAACTGTCATGGTGGACCGTGAGTCTGGCCGGTCAAAGGGCTTTGGTTTCGTCACATATGAAGATGCCAGCAATGCCGATCAGCTAGTTGGGAAGATTGGATTAATCATGGACGATAAGCAGGTGTGTTGTGTCCCTCCCGTGGCGGTTCCGCTCTCAACGTCTTTCAGATCGAAGTCAAGATGGCCCAACCCCGAAGTCAGCGAGACCAAGCCCGGGCTGCTGCTGCCTCCACCACAGCTTCTGGACGCGACTTCACTCAACCCGTCCAGAGCATGGCCTCATCCATGAGTTTTACGCCCCAGCAACAGCAGCAACAGACAAACCAGATGGGCATGATGTTCAATCGGCCAATGGGGCAGATGATGGGGGGCAACATGCCCATGATGGGCATGAACCCGATGATGGCTGCCATGGGCATGGGCATGGGCGGCATGGGCGGGTTCAACCCGATGGCGGGGATGAATAACATGAACATGATGGGCGGGATGAATGGTATGAACAGCATGGGAGGGATGAATGCGATGGGGAATATGGGTGGGATGGCGGGCATGGGGAATATGGGCGCAATGCGTCTGGGGATGGGCCCGATGGGCATGGGTGGCGCGGCAATGGGCAGCCCTATGGGTGGGACGGGCATGGTGGGTGCGGGAGGGATGACGGGGATGAATGCGTTGGGGATGGCGGGGATGAGGAACAATATGACGGGGATGGGTGCGGTCAATCCTAGCTTTGGGAGATCGATGGGGGCAGCTGCCGTAGGTCCGGGACCTGCACGCGCCACGAGTCGGGGACAACATAGCTTCCATCCATATTCACGATGACGGACATTGTTTTTTAATTTTTATACCATTATCATCACGCTCGTCAAGCCTCGAATCCAAAAGTAAATCAATAAGTAATCGTACCCCGTACATGAGACTCGAATGTTATCGTGATCATGATCAGTAAATATTGTTGCTCGGGATACTGCATATATATTAGTAGGTTAGTTAGTTAGTACGGGCCCGCAATGGGTTCAGAGTGATAGCACTTATAAAGCGACAAGCTTAGAGAAAGGGAAGGAAGAAGCGAATTTGAAGGGTTATGAAGCGTGATCAATGAATTTCAGACATGGCGGCCCTTGAGGAGGGAAGTTTGATCTTCTTCAGCGGAGGCTCCTCATCCTCCACACTCTGCGTGTTTTGTTTGGACCCCCCGCAAGGGTGCTATAGTAATACCGGACTTTTCGTCAATCTTGTCAATGTAAGCACTACATCGAACATCTTCAGTATCGTGTCGTAGGTCACCTTCTGGAAAAGGTCCTGATCCCAGTGGCGGGACCCTTCCGCTAGTATAATATCGGCCTCTTCCAAGCTACGATAAGCCGTCGGGAGATCCTTGCAGATGAACATGCTTCACGAGCTCCCGCATTGGCGATCCATAAAAGTTCAAAGGCCGTTAAACATCTTCCTGTATTATTCATTATGGGAAACAATCACTCTTGTCCGGCTTGCCTTCCCTTCGATACCACAATATATCCAACGACGCGCCGAAGCAATCAAAGGACTTGGGTATTTGGACTCGAGGGTTGTGGGCAGGCAGTGGTGCAGAAACCAGGCATATACCCAGAATATAGATTCCAGGTCATGGTGGATGTGGGCAGGCGGTGGTGCGGAAACTAGGCATATACCCAGAATATAGATTCCAGGTCATGGTAGAAATGAACGTAAAGAACGTCTCGTTCAGATGAATTTCGTCATGGTCGGCGGTACGGGTTTCGGGTTTCGATGTATCTAAAGATGGAGGAACATATAGATGAGTTCTCTGTTGATATTCCACAGCCATGAGGGTGTGCTCTGTTTGAACATGAGGACAGAAGAAGGCACACGACAGAAACACAGACCGTTAAAGGATCACTCCCAGATGTTTCAGTGTACGGTGTAGCATACTCGAGATCGGATAACTTCTCCCGGCCTTGACTAGGGCGTCACGGGCAGTTACCAGCGTTGACGTCCCTGCCTGTTGACATAACCAGCAAGCCGCAGATACGAGAGACCTGAAATTTGCAATGAGCCCCCAACCTGAGATGAGTAAATGACTTCCACATGGCACCCACACCTTGAGTAGTATCTCTCAGGGCTCGAACGAAGTCTTTGTAGTTTTCGAGTTCGTAAACTGAGAGGCAGACCTCATCGTAGACGGTTCGTCCACGCGAACGCGAAAGGTGACGGATTTCAGAAATAGAGCCAGAGCTATGAAGAGTAATTGAGCACTAATCCTTTTTTGATAGTGAGGCGCGTCGGGTACCTTGAGTATTCTTCTCGTTATAAACCGGGGGGTCTGCGTAAAAGATGTTTTGACATAACCCGAGTGGAGGACAAAGCTGGTATCAGCAGTCCCGCCGAATTGGACATGCCAGTCTCGTATTATGGTCATGAAATAAGGCTTCGCCACGGTTGCATGATGTACGTCTTCTATGATGTAAACGCGCCGTCGAGGATCGTTGTACACGATCTCCGTGGCTCCACCGATAATCTCCAGTCCACCCTGGGATGTAATAAGCTAGTTGCACCCGTCAATGAAAAAATGGCACTCACGTCTCGACGCCTTGAAGTTGGAGGCGTAATTTAAATTCAGCTACACTACCCGACGCCTCTCGTGATATTTACATCAACCCGTTTTGCGTCTGTTTTCGCAGGCTTGGTGAAAAACGGCGCAGCGGGCGAGTGACTACTTCCTCCTCCTCTTTAGAGGCGTCACCCTCGATTATGAACAAGTCACTGTTGATTGAGCAGGCGCGAGTCTGACTTGTAGATATATACTTGTGTTTCTGAAGTGGTGCCACTCCCCACCAAGAAGTCGTTGACGCAAAAGGAGGGATCTATCATTTTCGCCGCATCTCCCGCAACAGCCGCGATGTCCCTCAGTGTACGATAGACGTTGTCCTCGCTTACTTTATGTTTTCGAGCATTTAATATGGCTGACCAGTCGATTTTGCTCAAGATATTTTTGAGAAGGTGGGCTTCGACGGCGGCGATGAAGGCATCTGGGAGCTGAGAGGTATAATGCTGTAGCCAGACGTCTTCGTCGCATTCAATTAGCTGGTGTTGCATTACTCGCAAAGCGCGACGCGTTTCCTCCTGTGTTAAATTAGTGTTTGAATCGGGCTGCAAACGAGTTGCACGAGGTGTTAAGTAAACGTTGAACTTCCTTGTCTCAATATAATGACTTGTTACCTGCATGAAGAATGTGACGTCAGTCCAACCTCGTCTCATGCAGAGTTGGAGACATACAGAGGCGAGTGTCCGCGGGCACATGCGGTGTGTTTGCATGTCCCAAACAAAACCTAATCTTATCCTCGCGCAGCAACAACGGCGTATAGATATGAGAGGAGAATTGCATGAACATACATATATGTGGCCAAAATATAATATAGATCTAGAACTTCTCCGTAGATAAATTCGGCGGAAGAGGTGACGCCTGGAAGAGGAGCGTAAGATCGAAGTTGTTGACTAGCATGCCGACATACAAAGGCGAGTAAGTGGTAAGCACCGGTCGAAAATACGAAGATATTGACCGCAACGATTTGCATACTACTGTGACATTGTGGGCCGCGCGATCATAGTTGCTTCAGGCACGAGCATCCCAACCTTGCATATTTTTCTAATATATATATACTCAGTAAACCAAAGCCGCTTTGAGCGCATACGTACCGTAATGTTTGATAGAGCGTTAACACGAGCGCATCAGAGCACGATCTCTGCGACTGGTTCGTTTACAGGTATCAGGAGCCAGGGTTTGGGAGGTCTGGCCGTAGTGTAGTAAGGAGCAAGGTATACATACAACCCTCTCGTGCGACGAGTGACTGGTGGGGATGAGAAATAGGCATTTACATAGTTGAAAAAGCTGAGAGGTTTGTCGGAATACAGATCGCAGGTCTTCGTAAGGATGTACGACACAAGGTTCGAATGAAACAGTACCTGCCAATACACGAAGAGTTAGACTTCTGCTGACTTGGAGCTTTGTACATCGAGGTCGGTGCAAGTGTTGTCAACAAAAGCCTAGAAGCCTCTTCCTTAACCTCCGAATAGAGTTCATGTCTCACGAACGACAGTGGTAGGTAAGAACCCAATTTTGTAGTCCAGAAAGCGTCTTTAATCAACAGCTTAATCGACGGGGCAAAGACTTGACTGTCGACAATGGAAGAGGGAGATATATTTTATCTAATAGAAATATTATAAAGGGTGTTTAGTGAGCTAGAAAGTAGCAAGTCAGCTAAGATAAACACGGTGGAGACCAAATGTGCTAACCTTCCGGTGAACGAGAAACATAGTCAATGGCTAGGAAATATACTGTGAGCACAAAAGCAACAGGCAAATGACGGGCGGGCATACCTTGTTGTACTGTTGCAATCGCGTCCGCCTCTTCGTCTGGAATCTCAATTGCGAACTCCTAGAATAAGATGATGTTCAGAAGACTGTCATGGTCGTTAAAAGGGTGGACACGCCTCCTCGACCGCCATGACGACTTCCACTTGATCCAAGCTGTCCAGACCCAGGTCTTCGGAGAATTTTGCCGCCGGAGTGATCTTCGAGACACCGTTCAATTACATGAAAGAGCATATTGACGCTGCTGGACCCACTTTTTGCGCGTCAACCTTCTCAAAGCCCTTCAATACCTCGTAAACACGCGACTGGATAACATCCCGTGAAAGCCCGGCCTGAGCAGAGAAAGCAGCGCGCTGGACGAGCTGGCGCTGAACACGGGGGGCTGTCCAGGCGAAACGGGGGAGAGCTGAAGCTCGGGCGGCCAGACGAATGAAAGACATGGATGGTGGATGAAACCAAAAAAACAGGTGACACGACAAACTCCTCCCTGCTGGTCTCTGGAATCAAACAACAACAAACCCAAAAACCTTGACCTCAACGTCCCCACCAAAAAATATCATCCAGAACAAATGGCCTCCTCGTACGTCCTTCAGCCCATGAAGATATGATGCACTCCTTACTTAAATACTCAGAATACCAAAAACTTCATGGGCAGACGATGTCGATGAACTTGGTCAGTGCAGCTGCTTAAATTAACTTTGGATTGCTCATACTGGGCTGTGCAGAACCCAAGAACGAAGATTTCGTCGACGAGAACGGCATACGCGTTGTTATCGAGTACTCTTTGAACGACGAGGGAAAGAAAGTAAAGGTCTGTCTTGACAATTATCACAGTTATTAATCATCCAACTGACCACGCCCAGATCACTCGCAAAATTAAGCGCACGCTCCAGAAATCTATCGTCGAACACGCAGTAGCCGAGCGCAAGAAGTGGGCGAAATTCGGTGCGGAGAAGGGGAGGGAAGCCGGTCCTGATCGTGCTACAACGACGGTCGGCGAAAATGTTACATTGAAACTTAGTGCAGGCAACAAGGTACGCATTGTGACTACATACATTTCGATGCATAACGTTATAATCGTGTCTCTCAGGCCGGCGAAAGTGAAGCGGCGCCTGAAGATAACCTCAAGCAGCAGCTTAACAAGGCTGGCGCGGGCAAGGTTGTCTGCCGACTATGCAAGGGCGGGCATTTCACCGCAAAATGCCCTTACAAGGACACCCTTGGAGGACTGGAGACCGCCGGTAATCCCCCCTCTCTCCGTTCTATGAACTTGCCCTGATATCAATATAGATGCTGGTACCGGCGCTGGTGACGACGACTCACATGAGCCCTTATCCCTCCCTTCACTCGGCGCACCAGCAGGCGGCAAGTACGTGCCACCATCGATGCGTGGTCCCGGCGGCACTCGCACTGCCGGTCCCCCTGGAGGTGGCAATCGTGATGACCTGCCCACCCTGCGTGTCACCAACATCTCAGAGGACACACAAGAAAACGATCTCCGGGACCTGTTCAGCAGGTTCGGCCGTGTGGCACGTGTGTATATCGGCCGCGATCGCGAAACTGGCGCTGGGAAAGGCTTCTCGTTCGTCAGCTTTGAGGATAGGGCAGCAGCACAGAAGGCTATTGATAAGGTTCATGGCATGGGTTACGACAATTTGATTCTGAGCGTACAGTGGAGTCGTGAGTGCCTTCTCTTCTGATATAACCTTTCTGGTACTGAGTTTAACGAACAGAACCTCGACCAGAGCAGAGATAGTGGCCCTGCTGATGTTATGTTGTTTCGATATATGTTGCGAATATCACTTTTTTGACTTGCACTTTGGACCCCTTGATTATAAGGTCAAGCCACTGATCTCGTTTTAGCCAGACACACGAGTCTTTGTAGTCCCGAGGCCCATAACGAAAGCATCGACGGTTTAGCGTGAATGGCATCAGTATATGTAGCACGTAAATTGTACATTTCGATGGTCTCTAGATCTATAGTCACAGCGGTCTCCAGCCCTCCCCCTCACCAACGGGCCACTTGAGATTATCACGCTCCGTCTCCCGGCGCGGAGAAGAAGGGCTACTGTCGCTCCCGGCATCTGCGCTCCCATCCACACTCGGCGGGTCATACGCTTCACCATACCCATATCCCCGCCCACGCCATCCCGCCACCCTGGTCCCAACTTCGCTCTTCCCCCCATCGAACGGGCTGGACGTCACTAAGAGATCCTCCGTCTCCTCCGGGCCCTTGCTCCTGCTTCTCTCGCGGACATACCCGCGCCGGCTGAGCCCCGCTTCCGCCTTGTACCGCGCCTTCTCCAGACGTGGCTGCCAGGACCGCGCAAGTTTTCCTAAGGGACTCTCCTCCCTTTCCTCGTGCTCCCGCTCCAGCCGTTCCTTCTCCCGCTCCAGCCCTAACGACGAGAACGATGAGCTTAAGGACGCTTGCCGCTTGTGTGGTGCACGTCCGACGCTGGAAAAGGATGTATGTCGGGAGAGGGATAGAGATGTTGGGCTGTCTCTGTCGGGAGACACTTGCACGCTTTCGGGCCTGCGACGCGGAGGTGCTGCGGGCAGAGGGGGGAGAGGTGGGGGAGATGGGTGGTGGAGAGATTTGGATCGAAATACCCGCGTGGTGGGAGAGCCCTCGGAGTCGTTTGTTGCGGTTCCGAACGGTGAGCTGGGAGGGTGGGATGGAGTGCTGGTGTTCACTGGGGGTAGGCGGTCAGGATGTGTGGGTGGGGGAAGATCGGTAGTTCCACGTGAGGGAGAGCCTTGTGGAGATGCAGTGTAAGATTTATAAGATGAGGTGGAGGGGCGACGGTATGGATTGTTTGAGCTAGAAGCTGCAGTTGATTGTGCGTTGGACGCAGACGGAAAAGGATTGTGTGTAGGCCATGTTGGTAGAGGTTTTGTTGGAGAGGTCACCGGTGCAGCAGGAGCAGGATGAGGGCCGTGACTAGGTTCAGAAGGACTTCGAGCCAAAGCAACTTGTTCAATGGAGCTGATTGACACGGGTGGGCTTGGTTGCTGCTGGTGAGTATTTCGCCGTCTGGGCAACGGGGGTGCTCTCCCTTCACCACTTTCCCCACTTGATAACGACGGCGACATCTCCCCACCACGCGAGGCCGGATGATTCGCTTGGTAGTTGTGGTGAGTCATGCGCACTGAGGTTCCTACAACAATGGATGAGCGCTCTACGCGGGCGCAGGCAAGATTATACCCACCCGACACAACAGCGCTGCTTTTAAGCACCTGTAGGACGCGTTCCTTCTCGAGTTGTGCCTCTGCTCGCTTCATCGTCTGTGCCGCTTTGCTTGCCTGCAAGGACTGCTTCATGAGAGTCGATGTGACGTGCGCAGGCTTCGGGTGTAGTATGGGAGGCGGCACAGATGGAACTGGTCGTGTGGGAGACGTAGACTTTCGAGAGGGTGGGAGGATAGGCTGCGAGGATGACAGATGTTTTGGTGGGGGTGGCGCAGGTTTACGTGGCGGGAGTGGAGGAACGCGTGAAACAAATGGATTGTGTGTCGAATGTGGCGAGACGATCGGAGGTACGACTTTTGGTGGCGCAGGATGGGCTGGTGAAAATTAGAATAAGCGAGAGGTAAATAAGATGTAAAGCGCACCTTGGACGAATCCTAGGCTACGTTCGACGTCCTTTCCCTGCTCTGCATGCACGACGAGACGTAGCGCCGCAAAAAATTGGCCTCCACTGAGCGTGTCCGAAGTTCCCATCCCCGGCGCGAAAAAGCGCAAGATCTGAGGTAGCATTAGATAGAGCTGCCAATTCGGACATTAATTACGAACCAAATCAATTACACCGGGTTGAAGATGTGCGTATCTGCCCCGCATCCATCCCCTGACCTCCCTCACGCCAATCTGCATCGCTTCATAGTAGGCGTCACCATCACCGTGTGCCTCGGGGTTGGTGTCATCGTTCAAATTCTTCAGACTGGTCGTGTAAAGTTCGTATTCTGCATCATTCAATGCAGAGGCGTGTAGCGTTAGCGGGCGCATTGTAGGGATTGAGTGCAACTTTGCTGCACGGCAACCATGAGGTAAGTGGTCTCGGCAATTCCCGTGCCTGCATGTCGTCGTCGTCGTCGATGGTCATGCTAAGATTGGGCCTAGCACTGGCGTCCAAAGTTTAGCAGAAGCACACAGAGGTGGGCACATCTTACACCGAACATCACACTCTAATTACGACCTCTCAGCTAGCCTGAGGAACAGTGTAAAGCTACGATGACGTAAACAGCCCAGTAAGCCCACACTCTACCGCAAGTCATACATCCTCATACATCATCCAAATTGCATTCAAAGGTTACCAGTGCGCCCAACAACAACTACGGGA
>JAFLHD010017782.1:0-54904 GCA_018856295.1 Blastosporella zonata
TAAGACAATTAGGAGATCTCAGATAACACTTATCTTTGAAAATGCCCAAGAAGAGCGCCGCCGCTTGGCAGTCTGAACTACTGGACTTCGCAGCTGAGCTTTTAGTTGGCTCTTCTTTGATTGAAGATGATCTTGATCTAATCTGGACCTCCTCGTCGACACCTGAGGAAGAGGTTGATAGTTTTAGTAACAACGACGGGGATCGGGAATTTGACCTGGAAATCACTCGCATGCTGGAGAGCCATCCGGCACTTACGACGGCAGAGCATTGGCATTTCAGACCCCGCTGATGAACTCAGTCGATGAACACAACGAACAAGGTGCATTCAATTCTAAGTTCGTCGCTCACCGCAAATTCCCGAACATTTAACGACCGATGAGCACGAACGAGCACGAACTCGCGATGAACTTAAGAATTGAGCGCCCCTAATAGCAAATCTGTAGTATGGATAAAGTGGGTGGGAAATGATGAATACATAGAAGGCTGGCTCTTGTAAATTTATTGCCTTGTCAATTCGATACAAAAACCGTTGATATCTGCCTTCAGGTAGAGGCAGTCCCAGGCAGGTGTTTTGGATCGACCACATGCTGCCACGGTCTTGTAATATCAGAACGTTTCAACCCCGAGCTGTTGCCGCTCATCATCTATGAGGAGCTTGAGGCCTCTGCCTGCCCATCTCGGAGCAGAGAAAGACGGGGGTATGTCACCAAAGAAAACGTAACCGGGTATGTAGCGATCCACAAACCTGTTTTACTTCATCAGTGTTGGATACAGCAGAAACTGCAGGGAACGCACCCCTTCACCGCCTCGTCGGACATTCCCCGTCCTCCGTTGGTGGCCTTCATGTTGTGCTCCTGCTGTAGGCGCCATTTATAGATAATCGAGTACTCGGAAGGGTATTTCAGAAGTGGTGTTGGTTTGATCTAGCAGAAGCCGACTCGGAATAGGCACGGAGTAGACGCACAAGAATGCACACCTGTATAAAGGTATCAAAAGATGACCACAGTTCCACGTAATTACTCAGGGTTTCATTAACGCGTTCGAGGTCAAGTTTGTTCAAGTCAGGGAGGTTGAGCCTCGCAGTTTCCTCACGCCAAACGCCATTCCATCGAGCCTCTAATTCTTGTGAGGAAATTGGGTAAAATCCAACACACCAGCCCTCAAGGATAATCACATCTACGGGGGGATCGACGACAATCCCTGCTGATAGACGATCGCCCTCGCCATTGAATAAACTCTTGTCAAAGCATGGCAGCTCGACTTTCTCTGAGCGGGTGCGTAACTTGCGCAAGATTTCTAGACCAAGCTTAACGTCATGAGTCCCAGGTTGACCCCGTCCAGCCCACAGAGGGTTGGGTGGTAGTTGATTTGCGAGATGGACAAGCCCATCGTGGGGGAGGTAGAGGTCATCGATGGAGAGAAGAGCGACATTGAGGGCATAGGGAGATTGAGAAAGGCGCTGCTTGAGCTGTGCTGAGAGATATGACTTGCCAGAGCCTTGGGGACCTTGGATAGCGACGAAGAGAGGGGCACTGGGGTTAGGGTCAATCTGCCCAACGATGTGGGCAATAACAGACTCCATCCGTGACGCGTGACTACCACGTCACGACCCTCCTTACCATGATGTCCTCTAACGACGCTTTCTCTGGCTCTGGTGCTGATCCTTCACCAGCCCAGAACATTTCCGCTCAGTTCTCCAAGGTCCAGCGCCAGTATCAACAAATTCTCGACCGCTGGACGCCCCATGTCCTCCAGCGTTGGGTTTCAACTGGTGGCCTGCTGGCTCTCTTTTTCCTGCGGATTGTATATGCCCAAGGGGTGAGTTTATGCCGTCTCTCTGTATATACAATTTCTGATCCCCGTTATAGTGGTATATAGGTCAGTACTCATCTAGCGAACGTTCCACGACTTAAACTGTTTTCTCAAAAACTTTTTTTTTCTGCAGTATGCTGTGCGTGGATTCCTTCTCGTACACGTTCTTCTTACTTATGTTTTTTTTTTGAATATATATAGACGCCCACGCCATATATCTCCTCAATCTCCTCTTGGCTTTCCTGCAGCCTAAATTTGACCCGTCCCTGCAGGATGACCTTATGGCCGATGAGATTGAAGAAGGCGGTGATGCAGGAGAGACAACTCCTCTGCCCAGCCAGAGAGACGACGAATTCCGACCGTTCGTTCGACGTCTTCCTGAGTGGCAATTTTGGTATGTTTAGTACTCCACCTCCTTTCGACACCCCTCACTCACATCTTGCAAGGTTGTCGGCCACGCGTGCGACTCTTGTAGCCATTGTCTGCACGTTCTCTGAAGTCTTCGATGTTCCCGTATATTGGCCTATCCTCGTCATCTATTTCTTTGTCCTTTTCGCCCTGACGATGCGAAGGCAGATCCAGTTTGTTGATCTCACCTTCCGTTCTAGATTATATCTGACGTGGCTATTTTCAGACACATGATCAAGTATAAATACATTCCGTTTGATATCGGTCGCAAGACTCGGTATGGAACGAAGTAATCACGTCGTAGGCTTGGAAAAGATCAGTCCTGGCAGGTTGGTCAGAACATATGCTATACTTATACCCGTAATGTTAGTCTATTGTAGAGCTCCCGATAGGAGCATGTTACGCAAGAGTTCCGAAATCGATCAGAGACCCGCTGGCAGACTCTTAGAATGCTACGAGGAAGTGTTTCCATGTGTGCACTCGAGTTGAGCCCAATCGAACAATACGGGGTTTAGACTCTGCAGTGCATGAAACAAGTGGTCGTTTCGGACCAGGAGTAAATTCGCTATTCTGGTAAAAATAAGACCAGGTGAGGGACAGGCTTCTCGCGGATGTGTGGTGGCGTTCTGCCCTTCGAGGAACGAACCTTCCCGTGGCGCAGGCGCTATACTACGCACTGCTTCAGTTGCCCTCTTTTAGCGCGCGTCAACTTCTGGGCGTCTATGTAATTTCCAAGGACTGATCTCGTGCCGCGATGATGTCCTCCATCTTTTCGTAAGCATTGGACAGCCTGACATATTGTATGTATATAGGTTCAAGTTATGTACCTTGTCTCTCACGCACACCTTCCCCAGAAGGGTGAGGCTCACGTTCAAGTGGGTGGTGTGGCTTATTTCGTCCGTGTTGGGGTGATGTGCTAGAGTTAGATATATTCTCGAGTGGCACGCCACACAGCACACATTCATTCTGATTCGGAATATGCACAGGCTCAAGGCAGTTGACCCAACGAGCGACATCTGTCAAGTTCAAAGTATAATGGCACAATTCCCTTTTGAATACACTCGCTTCCCCTTGACACATTGATGGGCCCTTTTCCCCGAGTCAAACTTCGTTCATGTAAATACCATGATTATCATTGTTATCAAAACCTCCAGCGAATAATGGAACAATACATACAATACCGTCACCAACAATTGCCACGCCCGCTAGATAGGTCTCTGACTTTATTGACGGCCCTGCTCTCTTTTATGTTCGCATTTACCAAATTCATGTTCGCATTTACCAAATTTATGTTCGCATTTACCAAATCTACATCGACTGAAATACTCTGAGGCTATCGAATGGGGAGACAAGCCACCAACGTCATGAGGAGTCCGTCGCGGCGAAATGCATCTGCGGTGATGGTCAGAGAAAGCGCCAGTGCCGATTGGATGGTGGATGGGCACATGCAATCACGACCAAGACATGCACGGACACATCGCACCGATAACATGATGTATTGGAAAATCCGGTCAAGGATGATTGTGTGGATGTACTGGGATGCATAAAAATGGTGTGGGTCAAGTAGGGTCACCTGAACCAGCAGCAGCTGGAACATCGCGACGTTTGGCGAGAAGCAGTTTGACACTCTTGATTGCGTTTTCTCGGGCTTTAACGAGGCGCTTCGCCTTTTCCAAGTCCAGATTTGGGTAGTCTTTGGGCGTCGAGCTTCCAGAGGTTACCGTTTTGTCACCGCATGCCTCCGTATATTCGGTTCGTAGAGCAGCCAGCACAGCGTCCAGATTTGTCAGATCAGAGATGCACTCCCGAAGTTCTTCTGAGCGTTTGAACTCTTGACAGACTTCTGTAGTACATGTCTCAATGTGAGAAAAGCGTGCCGGGCCAAGCAGCATCCCCCCATACCTGTTGTGCGATCTCATAATGAAAGAAAATTCCACCACCCTAAGAGAAAACGCACCAGCGACTGACGATGACGACTGCATCGATAATTGCATGCGACTCCATCACCTTCTGAATCTTGGCTCCGGCCCACTTTTCCCCATCATCCAAATACCCAACATTGAGTTCAAAGTCATCGGGGCCACCCAGCCCAGTCCGACCGGGCTTGAGTACCATACATCTCCAAGCTACAATTTCATGTGTCGCCGGCTTTGTACGGTGCATAGTGTCTTTGAGATGGGCTACCATCGTGCGTACTTGGTTTGGAGAAGTCGCTGGGAACAGGTTGGCGATGAAGATGGATCCTCGGTCACGAATTTCTTGTGAAGTGACAAGAGGCTGCACATCTTGTGGAATGCGCGAATTCTTGATGTAAGCATTCAGATTGGCTTGCTTTTGCAAATCTGTACCTCTGCTAGCAGGCATCACTGAAGAGTTTAGGCATTTTGAAAGAGTTGGAGACCCCTTGCCCCACCGGAGCAATACTTTAGATTACATAATGGCACGTCATGTGGCAGGCGTGCGGCGAATTTGCATTTCTTGTCTCTCTTGTCGCCCATAATGGCCTCGCCGTTCGAGTTTTCGAGGCGTACCGCCGTTATTCGGACTCCTACGCATAACGTATCTACGCTCAAACTGGCCAATGCGCCACAGCACAACCCTTATGACAAGTTCACTCAGCCCGAGTTTGACGCGTGGATCGGTGGCATAACCGGTGCACTAAAGCGGGCCTTGGGTCAGGAGGACCAAATGGCCTCTCATTCTGACCCTGGCTCGCAAGAGCTCGATCAATCATACAGTAGTGACGAGGAGGAGGTTGAGCGACTTGTCGAGCTCGACATCCAAAGCTCGGACGAGGAAGTTGAGGATTGCTTTTTGCCATCCCGACGCGTTAGCAAAGGCAAAGCGCGTGATCCTAGAGATGGCCCCGGTTTTGGTAAAGGTGGACAGGACGAGCCTATCGTCATTGGCTCCGATTCGGAAGGCGAGGAGGACGAGGAGGACGAGGATGTGTCGGACGAATGGGACGAAGCCCTTCAGAGTGAAGAGAATCACGAAACAACTTGGGTTGGAGCCGAGAGCTCCGTGCAGGCTCGAATACGACACGCGTGGGCAGTCGCCGAGACGGAGGAGGAGGGGTTCGAAGAAGAAGAAAGCGAGCACTCAGCGGACGACCAAGACGACTGGGACGTGCAGCAGGCATCGTCCCCAGTTCTGGTCATATCTGACGATGAGGTCGAGGTTGAAGACTCCCCCGTCCAACAAATACATGTTATCGACGAAGAAGATTCAGCCGAAGAAGATTCAGTCGAAGAAGATCCCTCTCCTCCTCTGTATACATCGAATCGGATTGGCCCTCCTCGTGGCCGAGCGAAACGCGAGAATCCTGTTCCTCCCAGGAAAGATTTTGGTGACGTCAAAGAAATCGAGCATGTAGAGGAGCAGGGTTACGAGGATGCCCAACCCTTGGAAGACGATACTTGTGAGCTATTATTATTTTACCCGATAGCAACCCCCACTCTAACAATTCCTCCTCCTCTTCTTCTTCTTCATAGCATTTCCACCTCATGATATTGCCCTTGACGTCGAAGTAGAAGAGCACGTCGAAATTCGAGACCCTTGGTCTGGTCCGAAAACATATGCTGAGGACTATTACTCTGGAGGCGACGTCGTTAAAGAGCCGCAAAATATGACTGCCGACCGCCTTGGCGAGAATGACGAATTCCCCGAGATTGAAGAGCGACCTTTGGGCAAAGTTGAGGAAGCCTCTGGTGATCTTAAAGAAGTTGCTGAGATTGAAGAAGATGATGTTCAGCCGTTGGACGACGACACTTGTATGTCGATGTTTTTCTTTCAAAGTGTCTGATTAACGGACAATCTGCTACTTTAGCCTTCCCCCCTCACGACATCAATACTACGGCAGAATATGTCGAAATTCGAGACCCATGGTCTGGCCCCAAAAAATATGCGGAGGATTTTTACTCTGGAGGAAACATTGTTGGAACGCCGCAAAATTTGAATGTGGATCGCATTGGCGAGAACGACGAGGGCCTTGAGGAAGAACAGAAGCAGGAGGAGCAGCGCCTTGAGGAGCAGCGCGTAATCGATGTTGATGCCGATGACATGGACAATGTACAGCCGTTGTCCGAGGATACATGTGAGTGCTCTCTATCTTTCTTGTTGTCCCATTGACGCGAGAACATTGAGCAGCCTTCCCACCAAGGTTTGACGAAGATGATCATCAGCAGCTTACCACCGAACAACCGCTGGAGATCCCCGACCAATGGGCCAATCCGAAGACATATGCTGAAGACTACTACTCTGGGGGGGACGTGCGACCCCTGCAAAAAGGGATATTGAATCCTCATCGCTTAGGAGACAACGATGAAAGCGTACTTTCGACCCCTGTGCCCCACCCTGAGGCTCAAATTAAAGCCGAGGAAGAAGTTAACGTCAAAGAGGACACCGTCCATAGCGGGGAGCAGCCGCCTCCAAATGTGACTGGTGAGTGAGACTCAGCATCACTGTTCGTACAGCTAACCGACCTAAATAGCCCCACTACCAAGTGATCCTACCAACGAGTCTCCTCAACTCGATTTTTTCATGGCGCTTCCCGACCCTTGGGACGCACCTATCAACTGTGACGAGGAAATCACCATTGAAAGGTATTCTCATTCTCCCGAACAGCTGGACCCGCCGTCTGGCTCTGGCAATAATAGCAATACGGCCATTATAGTTGTTTCCGAGAATGAGGCAGACTCAGTGAAGGGAGAGGACGTTAGAGAACATGCTGAAGAAAGGATTACAAGCGATCACGTCGAGGAACCAGTACACAAAGACCTGGATGATAGACATTCGTCTACCTCCTCGCAGGCACCTCCAGTCACTGGCCAAGCCGTTGGTTTGGATTTCCTCTATGACGATACCCAGGTCGTAGAGGATTTTGAGGGCCCGGTGTTGGACAATGGTCGATCTGGTCAGTATCCTGGCCTCGTGGGCTACTTATACGTTACTTATTCTTCACATAGATGACTTGTCTGGAGTCATCGATTGGATATATGATCCAACTCTCATGGATGAAGTGTTTGCAAACGCCATGGATAAGCCGATTCTGCAAGCTTCTGCCCCTGACACTCCTGTAGCTGGAACGAGGGAACGAAGTGTCGAGAGTGCGCAGCAAGTTGACGATGCTTCAGGTATGTTTTTACTTATTATAGCCGTCATGATCGACTCAAGGGCTCTGTCAGCGCTTCAATTCCGAACGTCACCACCAGAAGAGGCCGTTGAAGCTGAGATCCTATCAGTTGGAACGGCTGAACCAATTGCCCTCGCCTATGACTCCCTAGCGGACATGAAAACAACTGCATCCAACATCTCCCAAATCGAGCTTGATGTTCAACCAACCTTTTTGACTTCAGTAGAGTCAACAGAATCTACCCGGAATGCACCTTCTGTGGAACATAGCGATCGAGTTGAGGTTGACACTTTCGAAATCGTGGTGAACGACATCACAGTGACGCCTGAAATCGAGGAAATCGAAGAAATTGAGAGAAAGGTCGACGCAGATGCTGACAAGGAACTCGACGTTGATTTTGACCCATTATCCGAAGTTCATAAGGACGATTTTACCCAAGATTCCGTCGTGGAGCCCATCGAAGTACATTAATACTTACGCTGTATGATTGTGACTCATAATGCTGTTTAGGTGCTCGAGGAGGATACGACGACTCCGGTTGGAATCGTTTTGGATGAGGACGATTCGAAAATCAGCGAATTTGTTCCTGCTCCCGCCCCCATCGAATCTTTGCAAGAATCGGAGGCACCAGCTGCTGAGGAGGAAACCCTTCTTCATGACGATAATGACACGCATGCAAGAGATCCCGACCTTCAGGTGATTCTTACATCACAAGCGGCCCCAGACAGCGTTCCGACGCTTACTCCTACGGTTACGCCGAAGCCTACGGACATGGACCCTGTCAACCCCGAACACAAACATTCAGTATCCGTGCTCTCCTCTGTGTTGTTACCCATTTTGTCATCCTCCAATACCAAGGAGCAGCATCCTTCTAGCCCTCCTACTGCTGGTCACGTAGCCTCGTGTGTCCCCGAGATCCCCGCCGCTTCGTCTGAAGCTGAGTGGTTTTCGAGGCTTCCAACCGTTTCCGCTGCGCCAATTCCTTCCCCATATGATGATCCATGGAGGAAAGTGCTCATGATGCACAAAACTACCGACCCCATCCTACTTGCAGACCCATATCCTGCGAGCTTGTCGACCCCAGACGATGGCCCCTCGATGGATAAGCAGGATGCATCGACTGAAGAATCCTCTTTTGAAGAGTCCTCGCAGGACAACTCCTTATCGTCCTCTTCCTCATTGGATCAAGAGCGAGAGCATAATGTCGAGAACATCACCACGAACGGTCAGGATAAAGACAAAGCGGGAAATACCGAACTTCAATATCCGCGGGACGGAGACCTGGACGAACCGACCGAGGCGGATGCGGACGGTGATGTCGACCTAGAGTATGTTAAACCTTCCCCTACAACACATCTTTCTTCGCCTCGGCTGCCCGCTACTCCAGTACTGGAGTCTTCTGTCGACATAAAAGGTTCGAACGGTTTCGGTGCGACTGCAGTTCCTGATAAAGCGGAGAATTGCACCGACAATGCAAGTAAGGTGCAATCGTCAAGGTCAGCAACAACCATCATCTTTGACAATGCCCGATCATCGATCTGTTATCTTAATAGCCCACTTTCATCTCCTGTTGTTGAGCGTCCTAATGGCGGCGCGTCAGCTAAACGTGTAAGGAGCCATCTATTGGAGGACGATCTGCCGTCCATACTTATAATCAAGAAGGTGCCTGCAGATGAACAAACACCCGTGAAGTTGAAGTCAGGGCGGCTCCCGAAACGGAAGCGCAGTTCGTCGGTCACAGCGACTCTTTTGCCTAGATCTGGCTCATCGAAGAAACTTGCAAAAGGCAAGGCACCTTTACGCTTGCCTTTGAAGGCCCAAAGCTCCGATTCGATGGTGAATCGGAAATCATCAAGCATTGACAAAGGGAAGGGAAGGGAGCTTGCTGGTGCACCACCAGTCTCTCAAGGGTCCATCGACACGTGGTCTATCTCCAGCAGATCAAGTTCAAACGCCAGTGCAGCTCGTCATATCCTCAATCCCGGCAGTGGGAGCACCTCTCGCGCATCCTCCATCGCTTCCAATGCTCCAAGCGATAATTCTTTCAGCGCTGTACAACCATCACCGTCATTAGGAAAGGGTAGCCTCTCACGTCAGCCGCTACCCCCGCCGCCTCTCCTCCACAGACATCATCACAACCGTCCGGGAGCGGCGCGTCCTGCTCTACCTGTAAAGCCATCAGTATCCGCTCGCCAAGTTGACACGACATCGTCTGACTCGCCTGCCTCTAAGCAGATCGCTTCATCCCACCGTCACCCCGCTTATTCAAGTTCACCAGTGACTCGATCCAATTGTCGCTATCGCAAGATCAGCATTCCTCTTGACGATGAATCTGATGATGAAGGATCGGAGGGTGACGAAGATGTGAAGCTGGTCTATTTCCTTGTGCCCGGCTGCTCGCTGGGAAACGCGGAATTAAACAGAGATGAAAAAATTGTTGATCGTGGTGATGTTACACCAGCGGACCGCCTCGTGATGACACCCGATCTAGACATCTATGCGTTCAATGCTCCTCTTCTCAGCGTTCTGCGATTGCTTGTCGGCGTCGATATGTTGCGTGAAGGGGAGATTTACTATTTACCGTTGCCTGATTCTGACTGGGTTCCGCGTAAAGCCCGTGAACCACCTTCGAAAGTCATCTATGGTCTCGGGGAATCCGGCCCAGCATATATGTCTCCTCGCCGCAATTCGAACATGCCCACGATTCCACTATCTGCTATTGTCCCAGCTTCTGCCCCAATGTCCGCTTTAACTTCTGCTTCAAATAGGTCCTTGAAACCGGTCTCCACCATATCAGAGGCATCGAGCGAACTCACCGAAGTTGAGGACAGTCCCCAATACAAGCGTCTTAAACCCTCTCCTAAAGAAGGGGAACACCCCTCTTTGAATTTCGACGATACCTCGACGAACCCTAGCCACGTTGAACAAGATGCTTCAGATCGCGCGTCTGATGACGACGAAAGCATAAATTCACTCGATGGACCTGTCTCACCGGTATATCGCTTGATTCGAGGTTCCCAACCGGGACTGAAGCGCAGTCGTACTTCTGATGTTGTGCGGGAGTCCGATGTAGATGCCCAGAAGTTGAAGAAGCAGAAAACTGGTCCAGATTTACGGTCCAATTAGGGTCGTTGAGATTTGCTTTCCATCTGTTTTCTTCAAATTCTTGCCACTCGGATTATTTGTTCCTTTTTGATGTATATACATACATACATACATCCGCTGCTTAGTGTAGCTCTGAGATTCACTACCAATAACAAACGTTTGAGAAACCTCGACGTCAAAGATAGATAGTACAGAACAGTCACTACGTCGTTATCGACGAGACTTGGCCGACTTTTTCTTCTTGGGTCTCTCCTCTGAGTCGTCGCCGTCGTCGTCGTCCACATTGCTGACCTGTCTTTTCTTTGCAACTGTTGTCGAATTCGCATTTTTGGCTTGAACCTCCTCCCTGCGCTTTGCTTCCGCGGCGTCCTCATCATCAGAAGCAAAGGGATTGTCGACAATCTTCTTTTTCGGCAAGGGTTTCTTCACGACTTTCGCCTTGACCTCTTGTTTCCGCTTCTCTTCATCCTTGTCGACATCGTCGTTGTCCGAAGCGAAAGGATCGTCAGCAACCTTCTTCTTAAGCTTTGCCTTTGCCTTGCTAGGTGCTGCTACTGTAGTTGTGGGAACAGCTACGTTATCTTTGTTAGCCTCTGCCGATGGCTCCTCTTTCGATGCATCTTTATTGGATGCTAGATCGGTAAAGAACGCATCTTTAAGTTCCTGGACGGTCGCAAAAATAAGCAAGAGCTGGAAGAGGTAAAACTCAAGTTAACCTTGGCTTCGGTATCACTGATGAGTGCCGAGTTTTTCCAAGTCTAAAATCGGAGTAAGCAAGGTTAACAATTGTCGAAGATAAGTCTTACTGTCGATGGGAGACCACTTGCATGCTTGCTGTCAATACCTAAATTGATGATTAAGTATACTGTGGACGGCCTGTCATCGCATATCCTAGTTAATTGACTCGCCTAGCGCTGTGTAGAGGTTGGATTTGACACCAGAAAGACCGACGCCATGATTTCTGAGCAGCATTTTCATCACCTTTTAGTCGTCAATGTCAAAATACGATCAATGAAATTAACCGAACCTCACCTCGGTCACCTTGTCCTTGTCGTATACATTTGGGATGTAAACGCAAAGAAGATGTTGGTGGTTCGAGCTGTCTTGCGACTCTGGGGAAGTGGCTACTTTCGCCAAGTGGGCAAAGGTTGTCGCAAGAGGCCCTGAAACAAGAGATTCTGAAAGGGGGAGCATAAATGTGAGCTTGTGCGTTGCATAAATGTGTGGGCGACTGACTGGCAATGCTCGACCAAATTGTGTCCACTTTATCTGCAGACGCGAATATTAACCTATCGTCAGACGTTGTCAGCAGCTATACATGGGACGGAATGCTGTAACAGCACCCACCATTTTCCAGACACATAGCCGTGTTTTATAGCTATCTCTTTGAGCTTTTCTGTAGCATCTGACTGGACCTGCAGAACATGGATAGAAGCGTGACCTCTATGTGGAGGTGTGTGGACGTACTTGTTCGCGCACTTCCTTCTTACTTTTAGCGCCAGTCTTCTTATTAGAGCGGACAGGAATAGACGCATCGTTCTGGGTGCCAGTCGTGTAAGAAACGATGAGGTCACAAGTATTGTGTGGCATACCTTGATTGCTTCCACCTTCTCTGTAACTTCTTTCACTGCGGTAAATGAACAGTAGGTTATGTAGCATAAGAGCGAGGTAAATTATTATAAGCACTTACGAAGAGCCGAGGCTTCCTCGAGTGCGTCATCTACACCTGTATCTTCCTGAGTTGGTGGAGAGCCTTGCACCCAGATCCACTGTTGAACATGATTGGTTGAATTCGTGGACAATAGTAGTTTGAACATACAGGTTTTTTTCCATCGTTCTGTACCATAGACGGTTTATACTGCGCATAGTGTCAGGACTCGTTTAATGTGGCCACAAAGTTGCTTTGAACTCACTTTGGATAAGAAGTCTTGCAAAGGCAAGTCAGAGTCCGAGTTCCATGAGTACGTGTATCCAGTAGGGACGACATCTTCAGATTTGACCATAGTTCAATAACGTAGGAACAATGAGCGTGTTGAACCTGTTGAATAAACAGCGCGCGCTGTTACTGTGTTCGGCTATTGACGTGTTATTTGGTTGTCTTTGAAGTCATGGGTGGGTTGTGTCAGGCTCCTACAATCCAGATTTCAGAATGAACGTTCATGTGGACACAAGTAGATGGTATTTCTACTTCCAACACGTACAACTACATACATGTCATCTATACCATAAATATGTTGGAATTTCAAGACTGATTGTAGATGCACCAAGCTTTAGTGGAATGACATCCAGCATTGGCAGCACTGTGATCATCATCTACGCAAGGCCGCATCATGTACATTGTACAACGCATGAAACAGGTTGTCGACGCACCAAACCCTGGAGCGGCGTCAAACTACGCAATATTTTATGACGGAGCTCCCTGATCTGGCAGCCGTTCGATGGCGTATCGCCTCTTGACAATATACATGAGCGGTATGCCAGGAACTTGACGGATCCTACGCCTAAGTTCTCTATCACATGTCGCTACGATGTAGCACTTGTGTGCCGTAACACGCTGTACAAGGCAATCATCGGCGTAAGTTCCTGTGTGTGAACAGTGTAACCGTTCAAATCGAGGGTCTCGTGCAACACTGTTGAGAATTATATGAATCAGGCATGTGCAAAGGTCGAGCGAGTACTGATGATCACGGACCGGAGAGCGACACGATAACGGTGTCCCAATTTCTCCAGCTCAGCCATCACACAATCTGTAACACAGGGGATACCTTGGGCAGATGTAATGGTGTAAGCGGGAACAACTCGAAGTAAGACGGATAATACTTACACTTGGCGAAAAGGCAGTCCATCATGCCGCTTACAAGCTCCAACTTGTTCTGTAGGCTAAAATTGATAAAGTTCGTATCGATAAGTACGCGATACGGGGGGACAAGGGCTGTGTTGTGTGCGAAGAATAGCGAGGACGCTGCTTGAGGCCTAGGGATTAACAAAAATTATATGAGAGGATTGGGCTGAAATATCAATTAACTCACACTCTGCGTACAAGTTTCTCCTTTTCTTCTTCCTCCTTCTTTTTTTGTTTAAGTTGATTCTCTTTTCTGCCCTTGACTGTGAGACAATACCGAAAACCTTGCTCGGGAACTCACAGGCGGATGTCATTAGGATTGAGCATGCGCTTGACGGCCGCGAACTTGCGTGTTTTTTTGGCTTTTACCTGCAGTGAAAATGTCAGCAGAGTGTATTGAAGATTGTGACCGCTCAATTTTACCATGGCTGCTCAGTAAAACGGTGATGAAATTGGCGGATGAGGAAGAGGTTATAGGTGACATAAGCAACTTGATCGCGGCGGCGACGACCTCGGACTCTGTTCGCAGTGCGAACACATCGTAGACCTTGCCCAAAGTCCTTAGTTTACGGCCGACACTATGCACTTGTCCTTTCACCTTTTTTTTTTTAGGCTCTCCTTATCCGGCAGGTTAACGTTAACCTTAACGATTCCATGCTATTCCCAAAAAACGCAACGGCAACGAGCCTTTTGAACGGAATAGCGATGGTACGAAACGTGGTGGTTTATACTTCTATCGACTACTCTCATATCAATCTACGAAAGATGCGTTTCAGATAGCAAAGCCAGAAATAGCTTGTAGTAGTACTACATACAACTCGTACGGGAAACTCTCATCCAGGTACTCATTAACAACGCCCTCTCCCCGTAAGGATATCAAGCACCATAGAAAGAAGGCTACGCTTCTTTCGAAGGATTTCGCAGCACGGGGGTTCCCATCTCCCATCGAGATAATTCAATCTGAAGCAGACACATGTCATTGTACACCACAGATATGTCCAAAAAGGCCCTGACGAGCCCAGCGAAGACGTCCTATTCGGCATCGGGTGATATGATAAGCCTTTTCCAAGAGGACCTTGGAGCTGCTCTGAAGTGAACCGCCTCTGAGAGGGGAGCAATGTACCGCACGCCATTTATGTACGGTGTTATGCATTAGAGGCATCGCCCTATGTCACTTGGCCACTGCTGATGGGCCACCGAAATGCAGCCGTATCAATATCTCAGGTGCGTCACCCAAAAAGAAAAATGAGTCGCAATTCCGAGTCACCCATACGGTCTACCAACAAGCTGTGTTCAGGTCCCAGGTTCGCGTTGGAGTACGATGTGTCAGTGCCGCCAAAGGGGAAGCTGCAGATCACACAGGCTGCGCATATGTAAACCGGCGCTCTGAACGGAGGTTGCATAGAATAGAACTGGAAAAAATGGGGCTCAAAAGTATTACATGACGTACACCATGAGTTGAACACTTAAGTTGAATAACAAATGGCAACCGAGAAGTGACAATCAAGTATTGAGCGCGTCCAAGAAGACATGGACATGGTTGGTACCCAAGTCATGATTGATTGACTTGGAGCTGTGTGACTCGTTTTAGCCTGAAACTGATGGCATCACTGACTGGCTAACACTCTGTAACTCAACGGCTCTTTCTTTCTCAATTCATGAACAGTTTACGACTCGCATCTAAGATATATAAACCTTCCTTAAACACGATGATTGTCCCATCTATCCCCCCAGCTACCCACTTACAATGGCTATCACCACACTTCGTGTCCAGAGGCGTTCTATTTCGGTACCTATACCCATACCAGAGGCTAGCGAGTCACTCAAGGTCACTGCTGTCGCTGTGGCGCCCAAGAGCACATTCAAGTCACCGGCACCTGAGCAGGCAACGCCACTATTGTCCAAATTTATCGAGTCCCACAGAGAGCTCGAGAGTTACAGGTGTGCCTCGGTCATGTTATTTATTTTCAGCTAGTAATCCCCTCCTCTCGAATCAGATTAGGTCGACCTGTGATCGTTGACGGTCAGAACCTTTCTATTGCAGCTGTTACAGCAGCATCGAGATATTCGGCACCTGTCGTCCTCGACAACTCATCCGCAACCAGATCACGCATGGACAAGTGTCGCGACGTGATTACTGCTAAAGTAGACGCGGGGACCAGTGTCTATGGTGTCTCAACGGGCTTTGGAGGGAGTGCAGACACCCGCACAGACAAGCCTCTCCTCCTTGGCAACGCTCTTCTACAGTTATTACAAAGTGGTATCCTACCATCATCTTCAAAACCACCTGATGCACTCCCGCTCCTGGATACTACCTCAATGAGTATGCCCGAGTCGTGGGTTCGAGGTGCGATCCTCATCAGAATGAATTCGCTCATACGCGGTCATTCCGGTGTCAGGATGGATCTTATCAAGAAGATGAACGAGCTACTGGATGCCCACATCACGCCCCTTGTCCCATTAAGGGGAAGCATATCAGCATCTGGAGGTCTGTACAATTTGCATCATGCAACGTTGATTATTCTGATCTTTTTATATGTCTGTATGTATTCAGATCTATCACCGCTTTCCTACATTGCAGGAGCACTGACTGGGAACCCCGCCATCCGTGTTTTCGATGGACCAAGATCTTTTGGTTCCCGCAAAATACGCCCATCACAAGATGCTCTCAAGTCGCACAATATTTCACCTATCGATCTTGCTTCCAAGGAGCACCTTGGAATACTAAATGGCACTGCGTTCTCCGCATCTGTCGCGGCCTTGGCGTTGAATGACGCAGTGCATCTTGCTCTTCTCGCACAGGTCTGTACTGCGATGGGCACAGAGGCATTGGCTGGGACTCGTGGATCTTTTGACCCATTTATACATGATATTGCGAGACCCCATCCAGGACAGGTACGCAGTTCATTTCAGGGAACAATTATTTTGCTCAGATTATCACAGATCGAATCCGCCAAGTTGATCTGGGACCTGTTGGAGGGTAGTACTTTTGCTACAACCTACGAAGAAGAAGTAACGATCGAGGAAGACGGAGGTGTCCTCCGACAGGACAGATATCCCTTACGAACATCTCCTCAGTTCATTGGTCCCCAGATTGAGGATCTTTTGGATTCTCTGAGGACGATCACTATTGAATGCAACTCGAGTATGTTTCGAAACATTTACGTTTATAACTTATCGCTGACACGCCCGTAAAGCTACAGACAACCCACTGGTCGACGGAGAGACAGGCAAGGTCCACAATGGAGGGAACTTCCAAGCAATGGCTGTGACGAACGCAATGGAGAAAACTCGTCTCGGTCTACACCACCTCGGAAAGCTCCTCTTCTCGCAGTGCACTGAGCTCGTCAATCCTGCCATGAATCGAGGGTTGCCGCCCTCCCTTGCAGCCACCGATCCATCGCTTGACTATCACTGCAAGGGTGTCGATATTGCGAGTGCGGCTTATGTTGCGGAGCTTGGTTACCTTGCAAACCCAGTTTCAACACACGTTCAATCGGCGGAGATGCATAACCAGGCAGTCAAGTTCGTCCTGATTTCCAGATGTGAAGTCCGTTTCTAACCTGCATCTCAGCTCTATGGCATTGGTCTCAGCTCGTGCTACCATCAACTCCTTGGAAGTCTTATCTATGTTAACGGCATCTTACTTATATGCCCTTTGCCAAGGTAATTACTCCCATGGTATTCAAGCAACAGCATCTAAATAATATATATTTAGCTCTCGATCTACGTGCACTTCAGAAGGAGCTTGCAGAAGGTCTAGATGTAATTGTGACAGAGACGGTGGCAGAGTCTTTTGGTCAATCACTTTGTATGGAGGAGCACGCGCTTTTGGCGAGCAAGATATCGCGCACACTGCAGAGCAACCTCGAGGCTACGAGCACAATGGATGCGTCAGAGCGGATGCAAAAAGTTGCTGCTTCCTCAACAACAGTCCTAGTTGACTTTTTCACCGGGCCAGCTTCCTTCGACGACATGGCCTCACTTGGTTCTACACTTGCCTGCATTCCTGAATTCCGTTCCACTATCGCTTCGCGTGCGACGACACTTTTGAATACTCTACGACGCGAATATCTCTCAGGCGCCCGAGGAGCTGCTCCCGCAAGCCCGTATCTCAACAAGACCCGACCGGTCTACAAATTTGTGCGGGAAACTCTCGGTATAAGAATGTATGGCTCTGAGAACTTCGCCCGGTTCGAGAAGGGTATGTATGTCGATGACCAGAGTGTCGGTCAAAATGTTTCTCTTATACATGAGGTATGTCTTCCCTTGTATTCGCAACTGGCCAGACGCTAATTTTCTATTCCATTAGGCCATTCGTGATGGTAAATTACAACCAGTAATCGTCAGCCTCTTCGCATGATCCTCTGAAGCCTCAGGCCACCCAGAGTCTGCCCCATCGGACTAGTATGTATTGTATGATGTATCTTTATTGGTTTTCAGAATACCCCGGATAAGCACACTGTAATCGTAAAGATTGTTGGCATACCTAATAGTTAACTTCATTATTATTATTATGACCTGTCGTTTACTTCTTCCAAAAGCTTGCCCACGTTGGAATCACGTGTGCGCGTTTTTGTTTGCCCTGCACATTGCTCTCTTGAAGTCTTGAACATCTGTATTCTGGTAATTAAGGGTAGTTATGACAGCTTTTGAGGACAAGGTGGTTATCGTTGGGGCGGGATGCTTTGGTGTGTCGACTGCTTACCACCTTCTCAAAAGAGGATTCATCAATGTCACCATACTCGACCGATCATCTACCCTGCCTGCCATGGATGCTGCATCCAACGATATGAACAGAAGTCAGTTCTGGCGTCAACTAGACTGTGGCTCATCCTGACATCCAAGGTTTGTAACAGTTGTTCGCAGTTCATATTCAGACATCTTCTATGCAAAGTTTGCCCGTGAAGCCATTTCAGCGTGGAAGGATCGAAATGAATGGCGCAACACATATCGAGAGTACGCCGCAAATTCTGGACCGCAGTGTCACTGGTGACAGTTAATATTTTTCTCAGGTCCGGTGTCATCGTACTTGGTTTATCCGAGAACGAGTCTTATGCAGATATGGCCTATCAGAATGATGTTGCTCTGGGTGCTAAAGTGACACACTTAAGCGATGCAGAGGCGATTCGTGCTTCGTTTATCTCGAAGGTCCCTACCGCCGCATTCGAAGGTCATACGGGATATTTAAACATGGAAGGTGGATGGGCCGACGCTGGCCAAGGTATCGCCATCATGATTGAGAGGGTCATCTCCCTTGGTGGCAAAGTCCTCCCAGGCAAACGTGTCAATCGTATCTCACAAAACAATGGTGGTAAAACCAATGGTGTCGAGTGCGAAGACGGTACGTTCTACGAAGCCGCCACAGTCGTCATCGCCACTGGTTCATGGACAACCTCGACATTCCCCAATGTTGCCGCAAAGCACAGCACTGGCCTCTCCACTGGGTGAGCTTTCAATTACGAAGCCTGCGCTTGTCCTGTTGGCTGAGGAAAGAAGGCAATGCGTGGCTATGATTCAGGTCAGCGAAGAAGAGGCCAAGCTTTACAAGGAAGTTCCTGTGGTCCTCGACTTCCGGACAGGATTTTACATATTCCCTGTATGTTCAACGTTTCATATTCTCGCACCATAGCTTGAGTTCATATAGACCTCTGGTAGCCAACCGACAAGGGGGTAATCAAGATGGCCATGCATCTTGCTGGCTATACTCACACCAAAGGAGGTATCTCGACTCCGCGCACGATTACTGATAGCCCTACAAGTGGCCTTGCAATTCCCAAGTGCAATGTTCGGGAACTCCGAACACAACTAGGAAATGTATACCCCGAACTTGCCCAAAAGCCTTTTTCCGCAACTCGGCTTTGCTGGTAAGACTGACCTGATACCAGCCCGAGTTTGTCTTGCCTCAAACCGTTGACTGTATTAGGTACAACGACTCTCCTGACGGCGACTGGATTATTGGTCGTGTTCCCGGAGACCCTTCATTGATCCTTGCCACCGCGGGCAGCGGACATGCGTACAAGGTTTTTATTGATACATTCACAATTCCCTCATAGCAGATTCGCTGACCTCCTTGTTAAAACTAGTTTCTTCCTGTCATTGGACGTCTTGTAGCCGATACAATTGACGGGACAATAAAGCCAGACTTGGCAGCTAAATTTTCCATTGAGAGGTCATACACCGGTGCCGATGGGTCGCGGCCTGGAATCCCACTTGCAGAACTAGACATCGACCAACTTTGCACACCCCAAGATCTTCATGCAGAGTAGAATCTAGAATCTATCATTACATAAATTCAAAATGCGAAGCAGTCTTTGAATCGTTAGCTCTCTATGGTAAAATTACATGGGGAGCTCAAGCTCTTTTTTCTGGTTAGCCAACTAATAAGATAGGCTCAAGATCCTGACATTCAAACAAGTCCTTTCTGCCCTCTTAGGCTCGCTTTCCGACGAACTCTGACCACGAGCGAACTTCAGGGGGTATATGGCCTTCGGTGTAACTCCTCAAACCACCAAGGGGAATCTTCTGAGCGAGACTCTCCACGAACAGCAGGGCTGTACGGGCATTGTTCAGCAGGGGAAGACCGAAGTCGACAGCATTTCTGAAACGAGATATGGGTGATCAGAGATGCAAGATTGAAACGGATAAAGGATTGCTTACCGGCGAGCAACGTAGTCCTCATCGGTGAAGTCAACGCCACGAGACTTTGCAAGGTTGATAACGCATTGGATGTCAAACTCGTCAAACACCATGCGGAGCTTGCGCTTGTCCTTTGTTGGGAACATGATGCGCTTCGCCGAAACGTAGGGGAGGGTGTTCAAGAAGTCCTCGACGACGGGAGAGGAGCAGTAGAGCTTGAAGCCAAGGGTGGTCAAGATTTTGGCAATTTCGGTCATTTCGGGCTTGGAAATGTCTCCACCGATCAGAACACCAGAGCCAGCCTTGGGAACCTTGAAGCCAGTTGTGCTAAGGAGAGATGCCCAGTATGCCTCATGGACGTTTTTACCGAAACTGGCGACTTCACCGGTGCTGGCCATTTCTGCGGGGAACAAATGAGGTAAGAAACAGTCACAGCCAATTAGCGATCCACTTACCGACGCCCAAGAACGGGTCTGCACCACCCAACCGGGTCCAAGAGAATTGTGCGACCTTGATGGAGGTGTAGTCCCGCTTCTCCTGCATGAGGTCGACGGGAGCAGGCACGTTGTGGTCGACGATAGCGGCTGTGGCGGTATCGATGAAATTGTGACCAAGAACCTTGGACACGAAGGGGAAGGATCGGGAAGCGCGGAGGTTGCACTCAATGACCTTAAGTTCGGACTCCTTGCCGTCCCTTTCAGGGGTCTTAATGATCTGCATGTTGAAGGGGCCAGAGATCTCAAACGCGGTGGCGACCTTCTCTGCGATGGTCTTGAGGCGGGACATGTCCGTCGGGCTTAAGGTGTAAGGAGGAAGGACCAGGGTAGCGTCACCTGAGTGAACGCCAGCATTCTCGACATGCTCGGATACAGCATGGACGACTAGTTTGCCGTTGTGACCGACAGCGTCGACATCGATTTCTTGGGCGTTATCGATGAACTTCGTGATGACGACGGGGTGGAGAGGAGAGACATTGGCAGCCGCGGACAGGTTGTACTCCAAGTTGGAAGCTTCGTACACGACGTTCATAGCAGCTCCAGAGAGCACATAGGAAGGACGAATGAGAACGGGGTATCCGACCTTGTCGGCAAAGGCCTTGGCGGCGTCAAGGCTGGTAACCTCTGTCCACTCAGGCTGATCCACACCAATGCTGTCAAGGACTGAAGAGAACTTGTGACGGTCCTCAGCAGTGTCAATCTGCTTGGGATCAGTTCCCAAAACATTGACGCCGGTTTCCTTCAGACGAAGAGCAATGTTCTGAGGAAGTTGTCCTGGAAAAATGATAAGAAAACCAGACGATATGTGTTTGTGAGTGAGACTTACCTCCGACGCTGACGATGACACCATTTGCCTGTTCCAATTCGTAGATATCCATGACACGCTCGAAACCAAGTTCCTCGAAGTACAGCCTGTCTGCCTCATCGAAGTCGGTCGACACGGTCTCGGGATTGTAGTTGATCATAACAGTGCGTTTGCCCATGTCCCTGAGCTTGCGAGCACATGTCACAGCGCACCAATCGAATTCGACACTGCTTCCAATACGGTAGACACCGCTGCCAAGAACCATGGTGCCATGCTCGTTGAAATCAACATCGTGCTCAGAGGCATTGTAAGTTGTGTAGAGGTAGTTCGTGTGTGCGGGGTACTCGGCAGCTAGGGTGTCGATACGTTTAACGAAAGGAGTGATACCGAGCGACTTGCGTGCGGCACGAACAACATCCTCGGTCGAGGAGACGATATCGGCAATCTGGGCATCGGCGAAACCCATGCGCTTGGCACGCTGCATGAGCTCATGGTTAATCTCCGTGACCGAGCCAGCCGCCTTCAGAGCGTGATGGGTCTGGACAATGTTATCAATCTTATACAGATACCACTGCGGTTTCATTACATCAGTAAGCGTTCGGATAAGGTGAATGAGACACACGGCGGACCTTGTCAATTTTAGTTAAATCATGAAGATGGTCGACGGTGTAGCCCTTCCTAAACATGGCATAGGCGATAGCGAAGAGCCTCATATCAGTGGGGCGAGTCAGGGCCCTGTCCAGATCTTCAGGCTCGATGTACACCTCGAAACCCTTCCAACGAGGATCAACTTGGCGGATAGCTTTCTGCAAGCTCTCCTCGAAAGTTCGTCCGATAGCCATGACCTCACCAACAGACTTCATGGAAGAACCGACTTCACGGTTGACCTGCGACGAGAACTTGGCAAGATCCCATTTAGGAATCTTTGTCACGATGTAGTCCAATGAGGGTTCGAAACAAGCGGTGGTTGTTTTCGTGACGGCGTTGGGCAATTCAGGCAGAGTGTGTCCAAGAGCGATCTTTGCGGCGGTGTAAGCGAGAGGATAGCCGGTAGCCTTTGAAGCAAGGGCGCTGTTGGTGAGATCATGTTAGCGGTAATTCGTGGCATATAGGACATAGAAACAAACCTAGAGCGACTCAAACTGTGGGAAACAGGGTTTCGTCAGGATTGGTGACTCGTGGTTTTACATTATTCTTACCGGGCATTGACTTCGATCACGCAGTATTCTTTAGAATTGGGGTTCAAAGCGTACTGGATGTTACATTCGCCGACGACGCCAAGATGACGGATAACCTTGATAGCAGCACTGCGCAGCATATGGTACTCGTCGTCAGGGAGAGTTTGTGAGGGCGCTACAACGATGGAATCGCCAGTGTGTGTACCGAGGGGGTCAAAATTCTCCATGTTGCAGCAAATAATCGTGTTCTGAAAGACGGGGGGGTCAGGTATTGTTTTCTGCGTGATGAATGAAATACCTACATCCGCACCGTCACGAACGACCTCGTATTCGAGCTCTTTCCAACCTTTCATGCTACGTTCGATAAGAACCTGAGGACTCAAACTGAGACCTTGGGCAGAAAGGTCGCGGAGTTCGTCGGCATTGTTAGCAAAACCAGAGCCAAGACCACCTAAAGTGAAGGCAGAACGCAAAATGACTGGGTAACCAATTTCTTCAGCGGCAGCAAGAGCAGCGTTCACGGAAGAAACGGCAGTTGATTGTGCAACGGGGATATCAATTTCTGACGAACGAAAGTTAAAAAAAAAACCGCAAAGTAAAAATAAAAGAATGAAATAACATACCCTTGAGAGCCTGAACGAATAAATCACGATCCTCCGATACCTCGAGTGTCCTGATAGGTGTACCAAGGACCTTGACACCGAGCCGTTCCAGGACACCCATACGATCGAGTTCAATACCGACGTTCAAAGCACTTTGTCCACCGAATGTAAGAAGAATACCGTCAGGTCGTTCCTTTTCTAAGACATATGCGACGTAGTCCGCGGTGATGGGAAGAAAGTAGACCTCTGAAGCCAGTTCGTGTGACGTTTGCCATGTCGCAATATTAGGGTTGATGAGGACGGCTGCAACGCCCTCCTCGTGAAGAGCCTTCAGAGCCTGTGAACCAGAGTAGTCGAACTCTCCGGCCTGGCCAATGCTGAGGCCACCACTGCCAACGACGAGGACCTTCTGAACGTCGGGGCGAGGAAGTTTGGGCAACACACGCGCAGAAATTTTCCTGGCGACTTCTGAGGGAGAGTTAAGGACGTGTTCGCCCTCTTTCGCGTATGAACCGACTGCTGGCGCGGCAACGGCGCGCAAAGCATTGGTGGGTGCGAAGGGGAAGCGTTTGGGAGTGACATAGTGGAAAGAGCGAGTAGACGGTCGAGAAATTGCCTTGAGCCAGGGCGACCTGAGTCGGGAGAGACTCATGGTGATGGTGAAAGCCCAGGAGGATGGAAAGTTTTGGGTTCAACTTTTGAAGATGACTCGTATCTAAATTTGCTGCAGAATTTCTGATCCTAACCCCAGTCACATCAATTGCTACTTCGGCCGTAATCGGAAATCTATATCCTATCGTTATCCAGCCAAGCAACAAGGAACTATTGGACCCGGCCGATGCAGCCTCAGGGAAGCTTGTAAGCATTGGCGGAAGCTTCTGAGATACTTACAGTAGATCATCTGGTCCTGCTTTTCTTCATGCATATCGTCGGATCCAACACCTATTGACCACGCGCTACCTTTGGACCCAGATGAAGTCAATACCAAGCGGCATGGCGGTCTTGCACAGTAGCCTCTGGTTCAAAATCTGTGGTTCTCCTAATCCCCGGCCTCGTGGCTAAGCATGACCAAGAGTGCACGCGCCACCTCAGCCCGCAGTTGGTGTAGGTAACTACTTTTTGACGGAGATGGGATGTCCCATTATAAGACAGAGGCTTTGCGCGCCAAAAGTATGAGTGGCAGATTGCCGAGGGTATTTCCTCCCCCATATAGCAATCTCTCTCTTTCTGCAATCTCTGTTACCTATTGCCCGATATTTTATCTGGTCATGATGACGTCTCTCTCTCTCCTTTGGAATCGCGTCTGCAGCCTCGTCCGGTGACAGGGTCGTCAGCGCATAAGCCAAAACTTGCGGATGGCTGGGAGTGAAATGCGGCTAGGCGGCACGGATTCTAGAATATGAGCGCGCTGTAAAGGGATGCCGCCAATGACCCAGGACAATACGTATTTCTTGGCTGGCGGAAATCATCCAAAATGGGCGGGTTGTAAAGAGACGCCGACCTTGATATAAAGAACGCTATGCGCACCCTAGACGAGACGCGTTTCGGTGCGGTCTGCTTCGTAGGGAAAACCCTCCCTGCCGATCTGATCGTTTTCAAAGTTGCTTCCCTTGGGCTTTACTCGTACCTCTGTTTACATTTCATACAAAAAAATTAACAGGGTTGGGCACTCAATTTTCTTCCTTTCCTGGCCTCCAACGTTATCTACGCCACCCAGATACATGATCACCATCATCCAGTGTGTTTCAACTCTTTCGATAAGTATGTGTTCTTTACTGTCAAGACATCAGGAATGATGATCTACCTCCTACCTCGCCTCCATTTTTCAGTGTTTTCTCTGCGGTTCCAAACACTGACGCGTAATGACGGATTCGCCACCTGGATTCCGGCATGAAATATCCGTGGTGACTTTATATCTACAAGTCAATTCTCATCCCACTCTTATTCCCATTCCCTCTGACTTGTCTACCGCTTGTTCTATAAACGACGCCGAGGTATTCTGTTACCGTCGCTGGACGTTCTACTAATCGCTGCAATGATATCCCAATCAGGCGACTCTCATGGTCCTGAGGGTACGAAAGCAGGGAAGCCTCCAACACCAGCACCATTATCGAAAAGATCTGGACCTCAACAGGCTAGCCTTTGGATAGGTGCACAACTATGGTTCAACACTCACTGGGTATGTCTTTCGTACTATGTGCCCATATATGGTAACTAAGGTTTGGACGCAGGAAATTCTTTACCTTTGTGATTTGCTTTAATATCATAGGGATCATCTTGGCCATAACTGGGAAATGACAATATTCTCGACATCACAGTGGTGCTTGGGTGCTTGTGAATATGCTCATCGCCATCCTCATGAGGAATGACCTCTTTGGTTGTCTCGTGTACCTCGTCGTCAACACTCTATTTGCGAAGGTGGAAATCATGCACATCCTCATACGACATCTCCGCTGATCAACGTAACTCTAGTGGACTCCCTTATGGTTCCGACTTGGCTGCACTTCTGTCTTGCAGCACCTGGGTGGCATACATTCAGGGTGTGCAGTATCCGGATTCATGTGGCTTATATTCCGCGTTGGATGGATATTCATACACCACAATGACCATGCATGCACACTTCCATATTGGTCTTCGGGGGTGCTCACAACTCGCTATAATTAACCTTTCCATTGTTTTTGCCTTACCCTGAGTGCGGAACACTCGCCATAATTGTTTGTCCGGTTACAAGGATGTCCCAGTGATCAATTGAACGAAAAGCGTCTTCGGGCGATATCATCGTTTCATAGGGTGGTAAGCTCCAGTCGCTCAGCGGGATATCGAAAAACATTGAGGCGTTCTCAACTGGAGTGGGTTGCTTTCGAGTAAGTCCTTTGATGGCAAAGTCAGCTGAGTATGCTTAAGTTTTCCCCTGCAGCCTGGATTTTTGTCATTCTAGGAGACAGCTGGGATACCGTCACTCAGAGCTGGAACCCGAATGGGATCCGCATAGTCCATCAGCAGGACTTCTGGTTCGTCCTCGGAATGACCGCCTTGTATGGACTCTCGCGTCGTGTCGATGTTTATCTTTTTATCTAGCGTTGTCATTCCATGCTGCACAATCCGGGAGGTCAAAGTTGATGATGAAATTGTGCGTCTTTCTCTACTGATGGTATACTTGTAAAGTGACTGGCTCTGCGATATTCAGCCCTCTCTCAAGGTCGTTATCATGCGCTTCGAACGAGGAATGCAGAAAGGCCTACTCGCGAGGATAAGCCGAGGTACGATCATGGAGTATCACGCGTTCGGCATCATCTCGTAGGACTTCATTCTCATGCTTTTTATCACCGTCGCTAATTCTTGATCCCAGGGAAGACAGGGACGCGAAACATCACTACCTCATCTGCGGGGTTCAAGGCGACTTTACGCGGAGCCTTGTGGAACATCCCCCAGAGCGAAACTGGACCAGACAGCTAAAGGCATGCATTCCCGTGACCCAGAATGCAGATGGATTGACTGACCTGGTGATACACTTTGCGGGCGTTTCCAACACATTGACACTTTACAAACGAGGTAAGTATCAGGGTGGGCACCGGAACAGGGCTCGGAGCTGCGCTTTCGACGTGCCTTCAGGTGACCAGAGCACACTTATAGTCCGTGCCAAGCTAACCATTTCTCGCCTCTCCAGAGCTCACATTGGCGAGCTTCCACTGATCCGTGTTATTTTTCCGTGGCCCGTGGAGCCTCCGATTATGATCACTGACCCCAGTTCCCTCAGGTATCTGATCTGGTTTAGACCAAGAGAAGACCTTTGGTCCAACAATAACTGGCCTCATCCGCGATAATCTGGGCCCTGTCCGTGGCACGCTATGGGATTCAAAGCAACGAGGTGTGTACCAGGTTTTTCCATACCCGCATTCCGAGAGTAAAACGGACATATGCAACCCATCTCTTAAGAAGGACGTCCAGATGTGATGAAACTCATAAATGAGACGTATGTCTCCTGGGGAGCGGAGGTTATTTTCATCACTTCCAACTATCAGGGAAACAAAGAGATGATGGAGGGTTGTAAGGAAGCTGGTATTCCTGCCTTTCTATGTCATTCCTACCTCGCAATATTTGCCACGCGTTAAGTATCTTGCATTTCTAGGGCCACATTATGCGACTTCTGACACGACGCATTGTGCCATGGTAACTTGAAGTGTGCCTTTTCTTCATTTCACTCTTGATCTCCTCTATAGATTGATCCACATGACAATGGACAATGGACACTCTAGCAGATACTACCTTATGATACATGCCACCCTTAGTCGTTATACATAACCCTAAGACTGAGCTACCTACTTATAATTACCTGCAACCGACTACTCACATATCCGTAGTTATTATTGAATCTGTGTTTACAGATTCCAACATTCACCGTCTAGATATCATAGAAGATTATCTAGGCTTGCCTTCATTGATCCTTCGGCACTCGGCGACCCCACATCGCTACTGGTAAATTGTTTTGTTTTTATAGTGCAACTCGTCACGGTGATAAGTAATAACGTCATACCATAGCCAACACTCAAGATATTATAATTGCCTCTAAATTTCAAGTAGAATTTTGACAACCAACTTGCAACCAACGCTTACTGGTCGCATCATTTGTAATCGGAAATAGTTGATCCTTGTCGTCACCGTCAAGGAACAAGCCCTGCCGATACAGCCTCAGGGAAGAAGCCCAATGCGCATGCAGGATAGCGTGCGCTGTGAGCTTCTGAGATGCAGTGGACAACACTTCACCTCACCTGATCCTCCCAGTGCCTTCATGGTTCATGATCATCTGTGACCCGCGCACTACCTTTGGACCCAAATGAGGTCTATACCAAGCGATATCGCGGCCTTGCACGTATGCCTTGAGCAAACAGAACAGCCTCGCTGTGGTCTGTTAATGCTCTGCTGGTTCAAAACGCGTGGTCCTAACTTCAAGCACGGTCTCATGGCTAACCATAACCAAGATTGCACATGCGGGTGCGCACCTCAGCCTTTAGTTGGCGTATGTAACCACTTATTGGCGAAAATGAGATATCCGCTAACGTGGATTATAAGACAGAGGTCCTTGTTTGGGCGCCAACACAGCACTAGCGACAGATCCCCGCGGGTATATCCTCCTCCATATAGCAATCTCTCTGTTTCCGCAATCTCTGTTTCTTGTCAATCGTGCAATCTACCGCAATCTATCCGATATTTAGTCTGGATTCTGAGGCCATGATGACGTCTCTCTCCCCTTTGGAAGTTGAGTCACTTGCAGCCTCATCCGGTGACAGGGTCGTCAAGAATATTACAAGCATTTCACCAACACTTGTGATAGTCATTCTACACGGCGAGGGAAACGCTTTGAAAATTGGGTGACACGCTTTTAGAATATGAACACGTTGTAAAGGGATGTCTTACTTCATGAAGGGAACGTTGGGCGCACACAACGGGACGCATACTGTCTGCTTAGCTGGCGGAAACCGCACCGCCGATCCGATCGTTTTCAGAGTTCCTTCCCTTGTGCTTTACTGATGCTCCCCATGTTTTTCCGGATGCGTTTCATAAAAACAGTTTAACAGGGTAGACTTGGGGTAGGCAATCGCCTTCCTCCCTTTTCTGGTTTCCAGTCATCTACCCCACGTGGATACAGGCCAATCGCCGTCCTCCAATGTTTTTAACTTTTTTCATATGCGTTCTTTCCCGCCAAGACCTCGGGAGTGATGATCTACCTCACCTGCAAGGTTCGGCGTTTTCTCTGCGATTCTAGACACTGACATATTACGCCACATAGATCATCCTAGCCCTCGTGGTCACTTATTTATCTACAAGTCGACAATTCTTATCACGCCCTCCTACAGCCACTTATCACCACCTCCTCAGTTATGTCTACCGCTTGTTCTGTAGATGACGCCGAGAAGGGGGTCTTTGATAAGCATGAGCATTCTGTTACCGTCACACTTTCTGTCGCTGCATCGATATCACAGTCGGACGACTCCCATGGGGCCGATGGTGCAAAAGCAGTCAAATCTCCAACGCCTGCACCAACACCGCCACCATCGAAGAACCCGGGACCTCGACAGGCCAGCCTTTGGATACGTACACAACTATGGTTAAACACCTACCGGTATGTCCTCCTACTCTTGGCCTATCTACCGATCGTAATCGAGGCTTGTTCGACGCAGGAAATTTTTTACTTTTGTGATTTGCTTGAATATCACGGGGATTGCCCTGGCCATTACGGGGCAATGGCAGTATCCTCAACATTACAGTGGTGCATGTGTGCTCGGGAATCTGCTCGTCGCCATCCTCATGAGGAATGAGCTCTTCGGTCGTTTCCTGTACCTCTTCGTCAACACTCTATTCGCAAAGGTGGAAATCATGCACATCCTCATACGACATCTCCGCTGACTAACGTAACTCTAGTGGACTCCCTTATGGTTCCGACTTGGCTGCACTTCTGCCTTGCAGCACCTGGGTGGTATACATTCAGGGTGTGCAGTATCCGGATTCATGTGGCTTATCTTCCGCGTTGGATGGATATTCATACACCACAAAGACATGCACACATCCATCCTGGTCTTTGGGGTGCTCACACTCGTTATAATCAACGTGTCCATCGTTTCCGCACTCCCATGGGTGCGAAACACCCACCATAAGTATGTTGTTTGTCTAGTGACAAGGCTCTCCCACTGATCGATTGAACAAAAAGCGTCTTTGAGCGACACCATCGCTTCATGGGGTGGTGAGTGCAGGTCGCTCAGCGTGATGTTTAAAAACACTGAGATATCATCAACAGGATTGGACTGCTTTCGAGTGAGTCCGATGAAGGTCCAGGCACTCAGTTATGCTCAAGTCTTTGCAGCCTGGATTTTTGTCATCCTAGGAGACAGTTGGGATACCGTCACTCAGAGCTGGAACCCGAATGGCATCCACATAGTTCATCAGCAGGATTTCTGGTTCGTCCTCGGAATGACCGTCTTGTACGTTCGGCTCTCTCGCGTCATCCTCGGTGCTTTATCTTTTTAATCTAGTGTTGTCATTCCATGGTGCACAATCCGGGAAGTCAAAGTCGATGTTGAAATTGTGCGTCTTTCTCTACAGATGGAAGACTTATAAAGTGACTGGCTCTGCGATATCCAGCCCTCTCCCAAGGTCGTTATCATGCGCTTCGAACGAGGAATGCAGCAAGGCCTCCTCGCGAGAATAAGCCGAGGTACGATCATGGAGTATCACGCGTTCGGCATCATCTCGTAGGACTCCATCTCGTGCTTTTTATCACCGTCGCTAATACTTGATCCCAGGGAAGGCAGGGACGCGAATTACCACTACCTCATCTGCGGGGTTCAAGGCGACTTTACGCGGAGCCTCGTGGAAAATCCCCCAGAGCGGATCTGGACCAGACAGCTAAAGGCATGCATGCCTGTGACCCAGGATGGATATGGATATCACTGACCTCATGATACAGTTTGCGGGCGTTTCCAACACATCGACACTTTACAAACGAGGTATCAGGGTGTGCACCGGAACAGGGCTCGGAGCTGCGCTTTCAACGTGCCTTCAGGTGACCAGAGCACATTTACAGCCCGCGCCAAGCTGACCATTTCTCGCCTCTCCAGAGCCCGCACTGGTGAGCTTCCACTGATCCGTGCTGTTTTTCCGCGGCCCGTGGAGCCTCCGATTATGATCACTGACCCCAGTTCCCTCAGGTATCTGATCTGGATTGGGTCAGACCAAGAGAAAACCTTTGGTCCAACAATATCTGGCCTCATCCGCGATAATCTGGGCCCTGATCGTGTCACGCTATGGGATTCAAAGCAACGAGGTGTGTACCAGGTTTTTCCATACACGTATTCCGAGAGTAAAACGGACATGTGCCAACCTATCTAAAGGAGGACGTCCAGATGTGATGAAACTCATAAAGGAGACGTATGTCTCCTGGGGAGCGGAGGTTATTTTCATCACTTCCAACTATCAGGGAAACAAAGAGATGATGGAGGGTTGTAAGGAAGCTGGTATTCCTGCCTTTGTATGTCATTCCTACCTCGCAATATTTGCTACGCGCTAACCATCTTGCATTTCTAGGGCACATTATGGGACTTCTGATGCGATGCATCTACTCCCTGGATGCCATAGTTATTACCATGAATATCTGCTTGCATTTATTCGGACGCCATCTCTCCCACCTCGACCATATATCGTTATTTGGTTTTTATCGGGTCTGATTTGTACATGCAGACTGGAGCGCGATTTGAGTCGCAACTCACCACTTTTGCATGGTAATAGAGAATACGCCACAACTACTGCATTACTTGCATTACTTCTACATTGCCTTACTCTACGTACGGTCAAAATGTATTGCACCAATGTACTGCACCATCTCCTGTGGCACAATATGTTCAAGAACGTGGCGAGGACGGTCGTGAGGGAGGAACAAAGAGGTTCTGTCGGTACCATTTCAACTCTGGAAAGGGTTAGTCGAGTCAATGTGCGGTTCACACTGATCTTACCATTTATTGAACCACGAATATCATCCAAAGCCCTGTATTTAGCCAGTAAGTCAATCTTTCTCAATAGAAGAGCACAAAGTCTTGCCTATGAGTGCTCTCGGGCTTCATACCCGGGATTTGTATACGTGCACGTTGAGGATACCATCTTCGCGACAGTTCCTGAGCATTGCAGTAAGAGAATTGAAGTAATCCAGGAACTACAAAGCAATGCAAACCTTGATTGAAGAGACATCTAATAGTTCAGCACCGAGCCCGTTAGTTAAGGTGTCTCTTGTGGAAAGTAAATCACATACCGACGATTCTATTCAAAATGGGTATATAGATTAGCAATTATATCTGAGAATGAAGATATAGAGAGACCGGTAGTGTAACCACTGAGTTATTTCAGGCATCGACTCCTCCAGGAATGCTCGGTCGGCGTGAACAGAGTTACCCGCAAGGCACGCAGTAGTCTGTTCGGGAATCCATCGCTTGATATAAGCCAAAACGGAATTGGCCACGAAGGTGTGCGAGTGAGGCGACGTCAAGCAAGCTTCTGTCAGGCCGGACTGCACGACAAGTTAGAACCCAAAATTGTGTTACAAGGCAAATGAACGCACCTTCCCGTGCTGTGTCGTGCACCACTCGTTCATCCTGGAGAATACCCATTAAAACGCGTTGCAAAGCACGCAAAGACGGGACAAACCCATTCAAAACTGCCGCGTCGGTTCGAATGACATATTGAAGGCCCTCGTCGACTGCTTCCAGATTTCCGTCCGTGATTATGACCTGGGAGTCACCCCTCAATACAGATACACGTTCTGATAGTTTCGTCGCGACTCGTACCGCGATTTCCAGAATTTTATCCGTACGTGGATTGAGCCCGGTCATTTCGCAGTCAATCCAAACAAGAGGCCCATCTTTGAAGTTGAGAGGTTTTCTGAACATTAACCTGCTTATGCGCCGAACTTGAACGTAGGAATGTGAAGGAAAACGCCTGCAGGTGTAACCGCGCAGAAGACCAGCCCACTGCATAAGCTGGAAGGGGTCACGAGACAAGCAGGATTGAAATTGACGTTGAGAGTAACAACCAATACAAAGAGTCTCATGGAAAATTGAATCTTCCCACCAACTTGCGTGCCCACTTGGACGTCCTCTTAAAACCCTTCTATTACAAGATGGAGCAAGAAAAATCGAGCCGTATTTTGCAGGAATTAGCGGATATACTGTGTTCACCACTGTATGGATGCAACCATGTTCTCTGTCACGGATTCTTATACACTTTTAGGGCTTCCATTGAAATACTTCCAGGTAGTCTCGAAGACTGGAGAGGGGTCAATTCAGTCGAAGCCCAACGACAACCAAGCTCTGATTTCCCATTCTTGTTCTCCGATGGCAACCTCGGGATCCCCAACAAGGTCCTTTATAAACTCTACTTGGCTGCTATCACCTTGTTCCAGTCTTCAAGATCCGTCCCCGAATTGTGTATAGCGTCGACATGCACCATCCTTCTCACAAATCCGGCACACCAAACTGCCCTGAATGCCCGGAAACGTCTTGTCCAAAGTGGGGATGTTGACCCCGAAAAGGAACTGGCGTTCATCGAAGTCCTTTTCCGAGGATCGAGCACATGTGCAAAGGAGTCTATCCTCTGGGATCATCGACGATGGCTTTTCAATCGGGTTTATAATGGGTGTCTTCATCTTAGCACCCACGACCCCACTAGGAAATGGACAACGTCTGCCGATTTGTACCCGCTTCCGCGCATCCCTCCTTCCGTCCTCGTTCACGAATTCTCGGTTATCCGACATGCTTGTCAATCGCACCCCCGCAACTACCACGCATGGACGCATTGGCATTTTGTTGCGGACATTATTTATACCGCACTGGTTGTCCAAGATTCCCCCGATGTCTACGTCGACGTTTTGGTGAAAGAGATGGACGCCTTGAGGAACTGGGTCGATCATCACGTCTCTGACCACTCCTCAGTCTTTCGCCTTTGTTGTCTTGAAAGGCTTTTTGATGATCTTGAATCCCATAATCACACAAATGTCATACCATCGACAGGCAGGAGTCGAGCCTTGGTAGATCACGCGCATTCCCTTTTGACTTCATATCCATCACACGAGTCTCTGTGGATCTACCTGAGAGATTCAGGAGCTTTGCTTCCAGTTGCAGAAAGACGGAAGCTAGTGGACGAGATCGAGTCTTCTCCACTGGCACATACCTCATTTAGCAAACAGTTTATTTCACGCATTGTATGTGGCCTGTATTCTAAGCGTGAAGGTTGGAATTCTCATGTATAATCGAAGCGATCATCCATAAGTGCTCAGTAGACAAGTATACGGATGGTCTTTTGTACCATGACGGTCCAGCACACGACAAGAATGTTATCAGATAAGATTACGAAGAACACGTGACTGGCGACGTGTAATGCGGGTCAGCGTTGAATGACTTGCTTGCTCTGAAATCTCTAGTCGTTGAAAATGAAGTCTAGGGAGAAGCTGTGTTCTCGAAAGGCTACGTGGTTGGCTTTTGGACTCGTCGTTCTCGCCACTGCAGCGAGTGCATCGGGGACAACATCCGTAAACTTTCTTAATCACTGCTTCGCTCGGCTTGTGAACATTAATCTGTCTTTAGGCACCAGATTCTACCGACTCGGGCGTAGTCTCCGTTGAATCTTCCTCAGTTCCTTCGGACAGCAATCCTATTTTCACCGCCGCTGACGATGTAACCTTTGACCAAAGTGCAGAAGGTGCGCTGAAGTCAATTGTTATTGGTACAGAAATATTAACTACTGTTTCAGCGGCACGAGCATATAAACAAGCTCTGTCGACCTTGTCTACACTTACCGCGCATCCCCCAGCATACACCTTCGACCCGTCCGTCGCGTCCAGAAGCTCAAACACCAACTCGCTTCTCTCAAGTTTGCTCCCAAGTATACAAGGCCAAGGTCCCATTGGGAGTGCTATCCGTATTGCTGTCAAACTACATCACAATACAATTCGCAAGCTCTCTGGGAGTCTGGGGAAGGATGGCATGGGAATCAACTCAAGAAGGAAAGACGAGGAACAGAGGGGTAAAGCTATTAAAGTGGTGGACTTACTAGAACACTCTGCGGAGCTGGGAAATATCGACGCTTTCTATACCCTCGCTCACCTTTATTTAGTGTGTTTCCATTTCCTCCACTTGATATCAGTACTGATCATTTCAATGCACAGTTCCCTCCAACGCACCACTTTGCATCCGACCCTGTTGCCGCTTACAAGGCATTCCTATATCATGCACAACAAACAGGAAATGCAACCTCGCAGTCATATATTGCTTTCTTCCATAGTACTGGCTATCACGATGTTGTTCCAGTGGACCAAGCCAAAGCTCAGCTCTATTATACTTTCGCTGCCAACGGTGGACACCGAGGCGCACAAATGGCCCTTGGCTATCGTTACTGGAGCGGTATTGGGACGCAAGAAAGCTGTGAAAGAGCATCGGTATGGTATGAGGCGGCCTCCGAACAAGGTAAATAGAGGAGGATAGCGTGTAGCGGATGAAACGCTGACATTTAAACCTCAGTTCTTGCAAAACTTAAGTCTGGGCCTCCAGGAGGACGATCTCTTCCTCAAACGCCAACCCGATTGTCTGATCTCGTTGGCGGGATATTTGGACCAGGTGCAAGCGTTGCTTCAACGGGACTCAATGTGGGGAAGCCAGCCATCAAGGCAGGTCTGGCTCGCGACGCCGGGGAAACCTGGGAAGACGTTTTAGAATATTACCTTGTAGGTTCCTTTATATAACAGGCCATGCGCAAGCACCACACTCATTATCTTTCCAGTTCAATGCTGATCGTGGCGAGATCGATTTCTCTTACCGACTGGGCAAAATTTTCTATCAAGGCAGTATCTACGGCAGCCATGGCGGAATTGGATCGGGTAGTGAGGGGGTGGGTGCCATCCCCCGCAATTATGCGTATGCACGCCACTACTTTCTGCAAATAGCGCGACAGGTGTGGCCCCGCGATCCGGCGAATCCATTGCAGCATAAATCCACACCTCCAAAAGATGATCATGCACCAATGGGATACGCAGCTGCCAGCGCCGGTTACCTAGGTCGAATGCATCTTCGGGGAGAGGGTATCAATGCCGATCCGGCAATGGCGAAGATGTGGTTTGAACGAGGAGCTGAGCATGGCGATCGCGAAAGTCACAACGGCCTTGGCATCATATATCGAGATGCCTTGGTGGCTGGAACGAAACCCGATCTCAAAAAGGCGGTCATCCATTTCACAGTTGCGGCTGAGCAGGAGCTCGCTGAAGCTCATGTGAACCTTGGGAAGCATCATTACGGTAACAGTTTTTTTTAGTCTTGTAAACTATCTGGCTTGCTCATGTGCCTTTAGATCGTGGTGAGCTTATTCAAGCCACAAAGTTCTTTGAAACTGCCGTCCGTTGTGGGTCGCCTCTGGAAGCATACTATTATCTCGGAGACATCGCATCAAGGCAGGCTCAAACTTCTGGCCTACTTCCGCACGTTGTTTCGAGCTCTTGTGCGATGGCGGTTTCCTTCCACAAGCTCGTTTCTGAGCGCGGCAGCTGGGATGAAGATCTACTTCGTGAGGCTGAAATTGCCTGGATGTCTCCTTTGGAACATGTCAAAGAAAACGCGATTTTGAAATGGTGGATTGCGGCGGAGAGGGGCTCGGAGGTCGCTCAGAACAATCTCGCATACATCTTGGACCAAGGTCGGTGATTGCCCAAGTGCGACATGGCGCCCACTGACATTGATCCCCAGACAAGAGCATCCTGCGCCTTACTCGCTTCTCGCCCATGACACCTTCCAACGACACAGCCCGTTTGGCGCTGACGCAATGGATACGTGCCGCTGGCCAGCGAAACATTGACGCTCTGGTTAAAGTGGGCGACTACTATTATCATGGACTCGGCGTGTCAGGGCATGATGAATCGACGCGGTTGGAGAAGGCCGCAAGGTACTACCAATCAGCCGCTGATACCCAAATGAGTGCCCTCGCTATGTGGAACCTTGGATGGATGTATGAGAACGGCATCGGGGTACCACAGGTAGGCAAACATCATCATTGCATATAGAATGGTCGTTTCTGATATTTTTTAATGAAGGACTTCTATCTGGCCAAGAGGCACTACGATCTTGCATTGGAGACAAACTCTGAAGCGTACCTGCCTGTTGTACTCTCTCTCGGAAAACTCTATCTGCGAAGTATCTGGCATACCCTCATGGGAGGCACGGGAGGTCTTAGCATTTGGTCGGCCGAGGAGGAAGAGTTTGGTACATTATACTCTTAAGCACTTCGTTCACTTCTAATATCGTTACAGAGCCGGTGCCCGTGACGACAGAACCCGAACGGCAGCTTGAGGGCAACCAACCAGAAAGACCCCCCCAAGCTGACGAAGGGCGTGAATATGAGGAGGATGGGCCGTGGTATCTTGGAAAAGCCAAGGAAGAATTCCATAAACGTCGAAATGGGCAGCCATCACCAGCCCCTCCACCTGGCGAAGAGGATCCTATCCAGGTATGTCGTTTTCCGTATGAAAACCGTTCGAGTCCTCACCTGTCTATCAAGTGGGCTCGAGACCGCAGGAACGCCGAACAAGACAGAGACAGCGACTTCGGCCCTGAAGACTACTTTGAGGGTGCTCTACGAGGAGGAATACGCGAAGACGACCAATTCGACGATCTTCGGGAAACATTCCTTCTCGTCTTCCTGTGCCTCCTGATATCTGTTCTTTTATATGTTCGGACGCGTATTGTGGAGAGAATGAGACGTGACCAAAACGAGAACCAACAGGAGCAGCAACGCCCCGCCGACTTAGGAGTCTTCCCGCCACCAGGAGATCCTGCGAGGAACGACTGGGCGATCATCCGGTGATTGGATAAACCCTTATTGTAACAATTGTGTAATGTGCATGGAGAAAAACATAGATGACCTCATGAAGTGTTATCAATCAAGATCATAATGACTTATTGGCCATAGCACGGAATAAATAATGAAATGAATTGGACTCTACCAGTATGAAGAGACGGAAAAGGAAAAGAAAAAGAATTGAAATACATAACCTCACCGAGTCATCCAATACAAGAAGCCAGTCCAGAACCGATGCAAGAAACCAGGACGCGAGTCAATCAAAGAAAGGTGTCTCCAGAGGGAGCTCGGGATAGTTGTCGAAAAATAATAAGAAGGGTATCTTCGGCTCCAGTGACGAGAGACCGTACCAAAGTGAGACGAGTATTTGTTTTTCGTGCTTAAAAGCCTTGATGCATAATCCATTCGAGGAGCACTTTGAAACAAACGGAGGAAGGAGGAATTGGCAGAGAGTAGCTCGAGCACGTCGTGATATCGGACCTATAGTAAACAATTAACATAATAATTCTTCTATTGAGCATGCGAAGAAGTCAGCAAGATGTCGTATAACAAAAGAATAGACAACTTATTTCAGCCTCATCGTAATTGTAATCGTCACCGTCGAATAATTGGTCGAGATGGCGCCACTGCCGATGCTGCTGCTGCTGCTTTTAATCTCCTCGTACCGTGAATTTGTCCGAAAAGTGCCATGGCCACCCTGCTTTCTTTTCGAATCATCAACCTGCGGACTTCTCGGACAGACTTGACCGCCGTCGATGCAAGGCCCTGACCGAAGCACCCAGATGGTATGGCAACTTCTTCATCAAATGATACTGAGCCCTGGGTGCTGCTTCCTCCAATTCAGCCTGGAAAAGAGACACCTACCGTCTCCCATCTCGATGTCACCCGCCTGTGAGAGGCTTGGGTAAGGAACGGAGGAGGGCGGGGAGGAATTGATGAGGCAGAGTAAGGAAGAGAGAGGGGGCCTATTGGCGAAGGCGAGAGATGCTCATCCTGTGGAGAGAGGACATGGTGGTACTGAAGAGAGAGACCTTCTTGTCCTCTTATATTCTAATTTTATTTGTCACATGTTCAGAAATAGACCTCCAATGTGCGCCACTTGGAAATTGACACAAGAAATATTTGAAATATCTTACATGAGACCTTGGTTCGACTATGTTATCAGTCGTAGATAATTGCATTAATGTCAGTGATCACGAAAGAATCCAATATATTGAGTGCACCGAGTTTTACGAGAGGTCTGCCAGCCAAAGAATGGTATTTGGTCACGTGTATTTGGTGGTTGCTCCGCCTCCTCACACACACACTCTCACTCTCTTGTCATAAATATGGCGTTCGATTTCAACACTCTCGAATCTCCAATTCTTAGAATTCTGTCCGCCCCAAACACTGACTTGGCCACTATCAGTGCCAAGAGCGTTCGCCATCAATTAAGCAGGGAAGACCCCTCTATGACCCCAGAGTTTCTGCGCGAAAACAAGAGGGAGATTTATGCCGTTATCAGTAGGGTATTTGAGAGCGTGGATCCGCAACAGGTCGGGGGCAGCAACGACGCGGAGGAGACCGAGGAGCCGGAGTCCCGAAAACAGAAGCAGGGTCGTTACGACGAGGAGCTTGGCGAGGAAGAAGTGGATGATGCTGAGGTCGAAGAAGCACCCTTCAAGAAAGCGAAGAAGGCTTCCAAGAGCGAGATTAGCGATGCAGAGCTGGCGCGTCAACTGTCCGATGAGCTGAACGGTCGTTCCCGACGGACGTCCGCGAAACCCACAAAACCCACAAAACCGCGCGGGGGTACGAGCAGTGCCGCGAAGAGAGGCGGGAGAGCGAAGAAGAGCGCGGAGACCGTGGATTCCGATGACAACAGTGCTCACAGCGACGGTGGCAAGAAGGTGAACAAGCCAAAGAAGAAATCTTCCGCTGGGGGTGGAAGCGCAAAAGGTGGCTTCGCGAAGGAATATATGCTAAGGTGAACTGGCTCTACTTTTCAATCATTGTGCTCTATCCCTGACTTTTAATTTTCACAGCGAACCCCTGGCAGCAGTTCTCAGAGTCGACAAACTATCGAGACCCCAGGTGGTCAAGCAGCTGTGGGATCACATCAAAATTAATGAACTTCAAAATCCCAGTAACAGACGCGAAATTGTCTGTGATCCCGGTCTTCGTGCCGTATTCGGTGTCGACAAGATCGACATGTTCAAAATGAATAAAGTTCTTGGACAGTAAGCTTTCGTCTTTTCTACCACTGCCACTGTAAATTCAAACGGGCGTTCACAGACATCTTCATGATCATTATGTAGAAGCCTGATAGAAGGAAACAGGATGTATATCAACCATTGTCTCTCGTTGCTCCTCATCATCGGTCTGTAAACATTGTGACTACTTCAACCAATCTGTATTTTTCTAAAACGTTCTAGGCTACCAAATAGTATTCAAAACATTAGCAAACTCCAAGTCGTATAAATTTGAGCCCATAATGACTAGCGGTGCTTCGGTAGTCTCAGTGGAGATTTGGAAGGCGACCTCACCCTTCACAATGCCTCTTTTGTACTTTTCTTTTGGGTGTTCCGACAAGAATGCCTACTCTCGCGAGAGCAAGGCCGATAAATATACCTTCAAGAGGCTCGCGATCCGCGAGTCCGCTTCCTTCTGCAAGAACGCTTCAGTTCATGCCGATTGCGTGCATCAGAGCGAGAAAACTCCTCTCCGCACATACGGCAAACCTTGGAAGGATCAACGGGTGCTGGTTCCTTATGCGTCAAAGCGGTAGTAAGATGTCTAGCCAGATCGTTGGACCGCGTGAAAGTCGACGTGCACCATGTATGAGGGCAGTGTATGATGTAGTCTTCCTGGGTAGACGCGTCCACGTACAAGAAGTCGGACGAAGATGAAAGCTGGCCAGCAACGGGTGTATGTCGATCTGTGACATGATAGCCCGAAGACTCCGCTAGATAAGGTGGCGCATGAAGTTGCTCCAAGCTGAGTTCAGAGTAATAAGGGGGTACTTGGCCCCTCACTGGTGGCATTCCGGGCCATGGATCTGAACCAGACGCGGAGGCGTACGGAGGATTTCCAGGCCCGTCGTACTGGGCTTCACGGAACTTGCTGGAGTGGCGTTGTTGAGGGGATTGGTATAGGTCGGTTGGACCTGGAGTAGCAGCGCGCCTTGCACCGTAGTCTGGTGGTAGACCATTTCCACTGTCAATTCCATTTTTCGGGTTCCAAGCATTCTGAATGTCGGTTAGAGCCATGAAACATGTGTAAATGGTGTAAGGTTGTGAACATACCATACGCCGTTCGGGCATAACACTGGCGCTTCGAGGAATTGCCTGGGCATGAATACGATGTTCGGCGTACCAGCCTTTGCTATCCTGAGGGTACCCCGGCGATTGTGTGAAGGGATTCCTGAAACGAATTAATATGAGTGAAATACTAACCGGGAGTATAGCGTAAAGTAGTTACTCTGGTTTAGAACCGACCGGCGTAAGGGCAGAAGCTAGACTGCTTGATTGATAGTACCGATCGTGGACAATCAATCTGTTTCACGCACCCATTATAGGTTCAATTTTTAAAATGCGCCCAGAACGAATGACGTCTGTCTCGGATACGATGCTTTTGGTCAAGAGTTTAAGCCACCGTCGCCTGCGACCTGCGTGTTGCCTGCGTCCGAGTCTGATTATCAGTGAGATGTTGATCTTATCGATGAGGGTTCAGGGTATCTCACCATGCACGCATCCCATGATGGTGGCAACGTTCACGATAATCCAAGTTCATCTGCGGGGGCAAGGCTGCTGACAGCCACCAAGCAGCAATTATAGCTATGAGTGGGTTTTAGCCACGACTAGTAAGTGTGTTACACGAGGCACAAGGGTAAAAATTACGGCAAAGTACGGTTCAACAAATGGTGAGGTTGGACATTCGCCGTCGATTGGGGGCCCCTTGAGTCTTGAGACCTTTTCACAACGTCTTCTGCGAAAGGCTGGATGTCGTGCGCCACCTTATGCATCCAACAACCAGTGTCCTCGTCAATGCTACGTGTCAACCGGAAATGTCTGTGCACTTGCGTATGTAACCCCTGGTAGGCTTGTGGATAATTGTCAGTTGTGGAGTACTGATTCCGAATGGCAATTAGAAAGCCGCGACACCCAATACAAGTGAGCCCATACCTCTCGTTATTCAAATTCCAGAGCTATAGGTATAGCTAAAGAGGTATCGTGTAGGTGTGTATACGGCAGCGTGGAAATGCAACTGAAAAAAATGTATTGTCCCGTTTACTCAGAGAACCGAGAATTCGAGCCGAGTTGGAGACAAACGAAGAATCAATGTCGGCATAATGGTCGAACGGAGATAAGAATCCGCTGGATTTTTACGGCTTTGATTGTCCTTGCGCCCGAATTAGCGAGTGGCATGTGAACAGTACAGAGAAAAATGGCAGTATTTCAAGTTGGTCTGGGAGAATGGGTCGGAAGCCATCGACTCGTGATTTGGCACGAGTAGACAAACAATTAGTGTCGAAAAGTGCAAGAGTGAGCGCCGTATTCCCAAACGGAGGCTCAATGCGGAGCTATAGGTAGGCTGAGTGCTGACTAATTCGAAATGCAGGAACTGGGATTAACTTTGTAAACCGTACAAAATGAACAACCCCGGGGATTAAAACGATGTCAGGGACGCAACAAAGACTACATGTGAATGGCCTGTCGCAACGGTTGTCTCGAAGGTGCGTTCTAATGTCCAAGTGACAGCCCGTTCTCAGGACCTCCGAAGACAACAATTGTAGGGTCGGCTTGTAAAGAACAAAGTGTTATGAACTAACGGGGATATCGGAGCTGGAGAGGACTTGTCGCAGCGGAACAATGGCAACGCCCACATACAACTCAATCAGAATACAAACGGAGATATGACCGAAGGTCTCCAAAGCTTCAAGAAACTATAAATGCTCTCTAAGCAGAATCTGACGTCCACACTACCATACCACCTCACAACATGTACCCAGGCGCTCCCAACGGGATACTTTCCCAGTCCGAAAACAATGATCTGACTCGTCGTATAATCGACGCGACACTCTCCATTGACCCATCTTTAAAGATGGCTTCGACCACAACTGCGTCGCTCACATCCAGGTCATCCCTGCCTTTGGGCCTCCGGATTGACACCATCATCCTCACATCTCACGACAAACTCCTCCTCTTCCTCCAGAACATGTCGCGTGTACGACCAAACCACAGCAGTGAATTAGGTCTCGTCCGTCCAAATCACCCTCTCGTCCGCAGATTCTGGGCAACGTCGGGAGATATCAATCTGCCGGGGATGACAAGTAGCAATTGGATAGACTTCAGGGAGCTGGATGTAGTCCTGAAGAATGCTGAGGTGCTTGGGATTAGAAACCACAGCCTCCAAGTGCTTGACTACGCCCTGGAACGCCATGACTTCGACGCCGACCCCTGCATGGAAACCTGGAATGCTCGCCACGCCGTCTTCTTTGGGGACTCCTGGAGATGGAACTCTTTGAAGAACTCTCAGGGAGGGCCAATCTACCTTGCACGGCTCACCCACCTCACAATTTGGCTGGAAGATAACGCCGGAGGTAGAGACGGTTCAAATGGTTTGCCCTCTTGGGTCCAGGCCATTCCTTTCCACATGATGCCAAGTTTGATACACTTTGAGTGTCCGCTGGATCGTCATCGCTCTCGCCCTCTGACTGAAATGAGAGTGTACACTGCTCAGATGCCAGGCACAATTCATCACTGGTTATTGGATCCGACACGCTGCCCTGAGCATTTCAGACCCACAATATCAACGAAGCTGGTTTCGATAGAAGATGTGCTGCAATGGTGAAGGTGGAGGTGGAATGTATCGCACATAGGGCTCGTAGGGAGGCTTGGATTAGCGAGGCCCATTCTCGGATTGAAAGGCGAAGAAGGAATGGACCAGTAGTAACTCAATATTGTACGATTTCAAACCATATATGAACATTTCAAACAATCTGACAGAAAGTATAAACTCACCTGAAGAGCGCTAATTCAGACTCTGGGACTTCATCCACTCTTTGTCATTGGCGTTAAAATCGATCCCTTTCCTCTTCCACCAAGCTCGAGCCTCTGCCCCTCCCCCAATCGCGTCCTCCAACGCTTCCTCGACATCACACATGCGGAACTGTATGGGAAGGCCAGATTTATCCCACCATTCCAGGACTTCAGGTCGATTGTGCCTTGTGGCACCAGTCAGAGCGTCTTGGTCGAACTTGACTTGGAGCCCACTCCGTAGCCACCACTCAAGTACTTCGACTTTTCCATGACAACTTGCGTGCTGCATCGCATGCTGGTCATATTTGGGTTCAAGTCGTGAAGCGGCCCACCACTCTAGGACCTGTACGTGGCCGGCGGTACTCGCCATCTCCATGACCCGCCCGATTTTAAGGGGAATACCAGTAAGCTTATGTTGTCGTAGCCACCAATCGAGAACAGGAATCCGGTTTTTTGCGCTAGCTTGTTCAAGTGCGGCTTCGGTGTATTCCATTGACTGCCCCCAGTTTGCCCACCAATCGAGGGACGCAACCTGGCCATTACGAGATGCTCCATCGACGGCCTCGGCAGCCGATCCTGGCGTGGGCGGAGGTATTAGATGTGGGTGCTGCTCGAATCCATGTTTCCACCATGAAAGAACATCGGTGCGTCCATGTCGCGAGGCCTTTATCGGGATTAGATCTTCTTTGAATATGGACAGGAAAATGGAGTGATGGGCAGAAAGAAAGTACTCAAGAACATTGACGTAGCTCAATCGGATCGCGAGGACCGCCCCGACTTTTGTGGGCGGATGTAAGCAAGGTTCTGAGGCACGGATGAGTGGCACATGGCCAGAAAGAATTGCAGTGTCGGTGCATGATGCGCGAGACCATTCGAGTGGACGTGGAAGGCTAGTAGGTACTCCTACAGCTTTCGCAAGCTCCCAATCTCCAACAAAATCGAGAATATCAGCCAAAATTTCGATGGGGAGGCCAGGAAGATGGCCAGTCCTCTGAAACTTGGTCGTCTGTAACAACGAGGACTTCTGCTGTCGCTTGGTGGGTGTCGATGGGAAGTGGTATGTATGGATGTCGTGATGGCCGAGACGTGAAGCAAGATCTGTGTCTGAGCCTGTGGTAGGCAAGTTGCGAACTTTAAGAAAGAGAACGAGCTCGCTGTGAGTAAATTTTTGGTATGCCTGTGTAACCTGCGATAGTGGTGATGTTTCCTCCTGGAAAGAGAATAAGTCCTGATCCCAACGAACGAGGACGCCGCCCACCATCCGACTCAAAAGAAGTTGCAGTCCAAGTGTGGATATGGTATTTTTCCCACAGTTTATAAATAACATGTCATACATTGATCATTGCCAAAAACATACTGTCTACCAGCTCCCTTCCAGAACGCCTAGGATTCCTGTGCTTTCGTTAGGCTCTTAGTCACTCAGCGAGAGCATACAAAACAAAACCTATGTGTTGCATAAACCGGTCGTAATTGACCTGAAGAGAGTCATCTTCTTCAATTTCAAAGTCTTTCACGAGTTCCTTCGCCATGTCGACTTGCCCGTGACTCAGCGGTCGTACTTTACGATACAGCCATGACACTTACGATCGTATGAGAAGAGGGACCGCAGGTCAGCAGGGTACAGGCTGCTCTGGTTTCCGTTGAGTTTCAATATGGGCATCAGCGGTTCGTCAAGGTTTGTGGTCTCAAGCACCGAGTTTCTTGCTCTTGCCTCTCTAAAACCCTCAAAAGGTGAATGATATCCCATCTGATGATCAAACGACTGACGAGTTGATTAGAGAAACCTTAATTTCGGCGATTTGCCTCTTGTTATCAAGCACCTGCTGATGCAGCGGCACGGGGATGTACCCTTGAATTTGTACGTCCACCTGGACCTTCACTTGGGCGGCAACTTCGCTTTTGATACGCGCCGACATGTCTTGCCTTTTCGAAAGAGAACGACTCAGTTCAGTGAGGGCATACAGATTGTCAAAGTCTAAACAAACCTGAGGCGATTCGTCGCAGATTCTTTGAAGTCCTGCCGAATTATCTTTTTGGCTCCGCTTATGAGATGCTGCTGCGTTTTGCGATGGCCACGCAAACGGAAATGTAAGTCTTGCAGATCTGCAGTTCTGTCCTACAGAGAGAATATGAGATTTTAAGCCCAGATTTAAGCCCTCAGTGCTTACTCTGTTGGTGTCAATGCCCATATTGAAGGCGCTAGATTGCTCGTTGAAATCCTCGAGATTCGTTCCCCTTTGTTTGCAATCAGCTCGAAAGCAGTCCAGATGTATTTGGACAACCCACAGCCCATTCAAAGTCTCTTGCATCGAAATAGCAAGCCTGGCCGCATCTGAAATCTTCGAGTGAGGTTGGGTGCTCTGCTCGACAATCGTAGGCTTTGTGTCTATGGGCATAGTCAGTGGTCAAGTGGTATGGTCGCAGCAGCCACGAGCACTAGGCGCTGAGCCTCGAGGTTTCCGCCTGGCATTTTTCTCCAGTTGTCACCTGGCATTGTGAAGTAAAGAAGCAAGTAATAGACGCCTACATGGTTCATGGCAGTCAAATCTGTTTACACAGATGTCAATGAAGGTCCCGATGAGAGGCGTACATGCATTTATCCCTATGTATATATGGCCGACGCTTACAGGCTAGATTTCTTCACATTCTTCCACTCCAGAACCAAGTCCTTGCCCATTCCGGTTGTAAAGTAATCCCTCAAGTTTTTCAGGGCACGTACTTCCATCTTGCGCTGCGAATCCTGATTCTCCGTGCCCATATGTGGCAGAAGTGTGATATTAGGGAACTCAAGCAACCGAGGGTTGACTTCCGGCTCGTTGGGGAAAACGTCAAGGCCAACTGATGCAAGCTACGGGGATCGTCAGGCCCTGCTGGTAAGATGAAAACGCTCTAAAACGACTTACATGTCCGTCCTCCAGTGCTCTGATCATCGCCTCCTCATCAATGACCTTTCCACGTGCAGTATTGATTATGATCGAGCCAGGCTTCAAAGAGCGAATCATCTTCTCTCCAACGAGGCCGACAGTCTCGGCGCGCAATGGCACATGAACGCTCAGCACGTCTGCCTGCGCAAGCATTTCGTCAACATCCTCAAAGTACTCACACCACTCGGGCGCATCCTGGACTTTGTTCCGGGAGTGGTAGATTATGCGCATCGGGAACGCGCGCACGAGCTCTGCAAAGCGCAAGCCAATACCGCCCAGGCCCAAGATGGCGAGCGTGCGTCCAGTGATGTCGTGCGTCTTGGTCGACAGACCAGCTGGTTTCCACTGTCCTGCACGCAGAGATCGCTCAGCGATGGCGTATTGGCGCAGTGTCGAGATGAGGAGATAGAGGGCTGTGGTGGCTGTGGCGTCGTCGACGGCTCCGGGGGTATTAGAAAGGTAGATTCCTGTCGGGAAGGATCAGGCGAGGTGAGGGGAAGTTTCATGATCGAATCGTGTTACACCTACCTTTCGCTATGCAGGCATGGACATCGACAGGATCATATCCAGCGCCGTTATGCGCAATCCATTTGACGCTTGCGGATAACCCGTTGATGATCTCCTTGTCAAACACGCCGATAATGTCTGCTGATCCGTTCTCTCTGTAGATTCCCTCAACATCGGAGTATTTTCCTCCAGACTGGAACGCAGCCAAAAATTCTGATCGGTTTTTCGAGTCCAGGTACTATAGCGGGGTTCATTGTGAATTACTCAGATCATGTTGAAGAAATACGATAGATAACTTACAACCACTTCCGCGATGTCACCGAGTAGCCGCTGAACATCGTCGTGGGCCCAGACAATACGGCCTTCGAAAAGATACATAAATACAGACCTAGCCCTTCCAATGAGAACCCATACCACAAATGAGAACTTTAGGTGCCATTTCTACGAAGTTCGTACAATCGCGTTAGCAAGGTGATAGTTGATGGTAGACGATTTGATGCGCACTTAAGACTAGTTAGATGTGAAAAGTCTTGATACACGGGGCGATAAAATCGATGGAAGGATAGACGGGAAAAAATGCAAAGAATCTATCCACGTTTCTTAGTACCATACTGTTCTAGGGGCAAAATATGATTGGCCGGTCCGCTCCTCCGTCCCACGGCTCCCGTCCAACTTACAAACGAATAAAGCCTCAGAACGTTAGTAAGTACGTCCATCGATGATCTACATGAACCATTTTAATTCAGAAGTCGAAATAAAGATACATTCGAACAACTAGTATCACCGCTGTGTTTGCACTCTTGGTCTTTTGTATACTTAGTTTCGAATAGTAGTCCTGCAGGCAACACAGACCATCAAGCGTATACGTCTATCCTGCAACGTCTGGGGATGCTTCAAGAACATCTTGGAAGGGCGACGCATCTCCTCGGAGCCTCGTGTTTCGTTTTCGACCTTTGCACTCTTGCAGGGCATTTGAACTTTGAGTCCTGTTCAGAAGGCCGAGGTCCTGATAAGAATTGAGATACCTATAGACCACATGAGCAACAAAACGGGAGGATGCAATGATATGAGAGAAAAACCGAAGACATATCTCCTCCTTGAATTCAGAGAATAGTTTCCGATTGTATTTTCTCTACAGGCGTATTAATATCATCCGATACGCGGGTTGACAGGATGGGAAATGGACCTCGTTTTTCCTTGCCACCTCCTCGTAACGATGGCTTTGGTGAATAATGAAATGATCGGCGAGTACGAAGTATGAAATTCCAGAAATGTACATCTCAAAAAGGCATGCGGCTTTATTTCCTCCATAGCCGATAAATCTATCATCGCACCTGAGAAGAGATGAGCGATAAAGAAAGAACACCTGATGAGTTGCACAGTACCATGGTGGACCCTCTCTCTTCATAATCACATATGGCTCGTATGCAGAAGTATATTGCGTGACCTTATAGACGTCTCCAGTCGGGGCAGTGTATAATCTCTTGTAGTCAGTACTATTGTGCCCAGGAACCCATGAAGCGTGAAACATTCCGAGTCGCTTTGACTTGACGAGATTTAGTAATGCCTATTATTGTCTTAGCCCGAGAAGAGTATCACAATGCGTAAACGGGCATACCCGCTTGTCTTTGGGAAACACAGAAGGGTCGAGGCCGTCCGAATACTTTGTAAATTCAAAGGCGGGAACGACCAAAGCAACATTTCCCCCGCGAAGCTTCTCCATAACATGTTGTGTCTTTCTTATAAAAGTGCGAAAATCAGTGCAAAGGTAAAAGTCGACATCGAGCATCATGATGTAGTCGGTTCGGGCAAACAAGCGGGCAAGATTGCGCCAGGAGTTGAATTGTCGATCGAAGGAGTCGATAACAAGATGAACATCAACATAGGTGGCCATGCTGCGAGAGGTGGAAAGAAGCGATTTGAGTGATCGGAGGACGGCTCGGATTTCGCTCGTACTGTTTCCGACATGGATTGTAACTGAGATGGGTCCTAAAACAGAATTTGAGAGGAAAAAGTCGACGTGTGTTAAGGAGCTTATTACCCTGATAGCGTTCGATCAACTGGCTGAATGCACCGAACCGACTGCTAGTGACGAGGGTCGTGATCGTGATATCGTCTTGTTCGAACCTCCCTGACGCTCTGTAGAAGTAGGGTATAATTTTGCTGGGCTTCATGGAAGTCGAGAAGGCCTTTGAGAGAGTTAATTCCTCGTCTACAAGTATGGGGTCGGCATGGCCGAGGCCGTGTTCCAACGCAAGTGATGACGACTCCCATTTCGTTTTGCCGCCCGAGAACTTCAGAAAGCGAGGATCCACGCCATAGGTTCGAGCCTCTTTGCGCCTGATAAGTTTCTTGTCGAAGGACTCGTCGGTAAATGCGACCCATATGGAGCGAGGCGACATTGAGCGGTTGACCAGAAGTGATAGACCGGCACGTAAGGGAGAGACGAACAAGTAATTGGTTGTGTAGAAGACAGCGACAGTGACATAGAATGCGAGAAGAAACTTGAAGACTTGTGGAAGACGATAATAATGCTCCATAAGACACCCTTACTGCCGGGTGTAATGCAACCAGTCAACGAGCACGTGAGCCACCCCGTTTATATTGTCAATTTAACTTGTAATTTACAAGTGAAGTATCATACTCTTAGGTGTGGTGCACAGGAAGGGGTCTTCTCAACGGTCGGGTTGATCACTTGGAGGTTACCGGTTACACGCCCACCGTACAGTTCTCTTACAGAAATGGGTGTGAATCAGAAGTATCGAGTTATTATTATGAAACGAGTGTGTATGTAGCTATCATAGTCCCAAGTGCCAAGAACCAACTCCAATCATATTGGATCCCGACTAGAAGGTCCTCGAAAAGTGGTGATCTAGAGGTTAAGGTTGACGGGGGTGCATCCCAAGGCAACAATTCCGTTCTATAGGACAAGCTCGTATTAGCCTACAATAACCAAGCAAGCAGGGCTGCACTCACGAAGTTGTTGTTGGCACAGCACACGGTCTGTTGGTTGCAGGAGACGCCACCAGCAAGAATGGGGGTGCAGGTGACTGTAAAAAATTGACCCAGATCGATGTGGCACAGGCTGAGTGAGGAGGGGTAAGTACTTACTACCGACTTGGCCGGTGACGCCCTGGGCGACGACGCCGAGGACACCCAAAAGAGTGGCGACGCTGGGGGTCTTAGCCTGGATGACAGAACCGTGATCAGGAAAAGCAGCACACGGGTGGGAGAGGGTACGTACATCCTGAACACTGTTGCAGCACTGCTGGCTGCCAGTAGTGCAGTCCGCTAAGGCGAGCAGAGGGAGAGCGAGGAGGACGGCAGCAGAGAGACGGGCCAACATTGTATGTTTGGTAGTGAAGGAGTGAAGTAGTGGTGTTAGGTACTTTGGAGAGGTGGATGGAACTTGGGTCTTTTAGTTCTGTGTGCCGACCTTTTAAAGCTTTTCTGGACCTCACCAAGACGCCTGGATCGAGGAGTTGCCCGCCCGGCATCCCTTTGACAGCACTAGTGGCCGCCCATGATCTCTGTCTGTTGATCGTTGATCGACGAGATGGTCTTTCCTGCTTGTTATTCCAATGCTATTCGCTTGCTGGCGCATTCTAGACCCGGTTATTCTATAATTGTGCGGGTCCAAGTGAGTCGTGTCATGATAGGACCCTGGATTTCTATCTAACATAACGACGGGACGTAAGTTCGGCACCCATTTTGCATTAACGGTAATGCGTCTACACGTTCACTGATTCAGTAGGCATTATTTTGGACAGACCGAATACCCACCATTCCGACATCCGCGAAGCATGTAGAAGGACTTCTGAGCCGGTTGAAGTGGTTCCAGGGTGCTTGTCAAAAAAAAACTAGTGCGGCGCCACGAACGGAATTTTCAAATTGCTCGAATTCGGCTAAGTTAGATCTTATGGGGTAACCCTGAGAATTGCTTGGGGGTGGTTGATGAAGATGGTTGAACGATTGATATGTATAACCGCTACAGTCCAGCGGTAGTCTCGATCGTAAGTAGGGCCTCCCATTTTGAGTGGGTGTGAACTGTGCGGGAAGATTCTGAAATTTGGTTTTAAAGTTTAATTTCATTGTCCGGTTCGCAAGGGTCCAACCCAGGAAGTACAGATTTGTGCATCATTTTCATTTACTTACTGAATGGAAGGAGGGTCATTCGATATGTCGTGTCGGTGGAGGAAGTTTCAACGTATGATCAATACACCCGTGACAGCGCTAAAAGACTAGTCATCCAGAGTAATAATAGTGTGAGTCGAGAGTCGACTAAATTTGGCACTGAGGGAAAGCCAAGTTTATACTGACAATAGAGATATCAGTTCGAAAGGACGCGTGCTGAGCTGCGTACTCCTAGTAGCAAGGGAAGACAACATTTCTCTTGCCCATCCACGAACACCACGTACTTGAATACGTGCCCTCTTCGCTCCAGGTCCTCCAGCACCAGTGCGCGGTACTTTTCAATCCCGACCAACGATCCCCCGAACGAGATGACGCTTTCCTGAGCCCTCACCACGCGATCCGACGGGACATCCTCCGCCCCATCGCCCAGCAGAATAGACACATACTCCGCGAGGAAGCCTGCGCAGCTGCGTAGTATTCTAAGCGCAAGGACGTCGTTATGCTCAAACGCTGCGGTGAACACCAACGGGGACAAGGACGACAATCTCTTCTCCCTAGGCTGCTTGAGATACGATGAATCCGCCGCGACTGAGTCGGCTAAGTGAATGAGCGGTAAGAGCTCCGGGACATGCGACAACCCGAACCGCTGCAGGAGGCTCGTCGTGAGCGTGCTTGGCGTAGGTGGGCGCCCCGTTACAGAGGCACGGTCGTAGTCGAGGAGGATATGGCGCACGGCTTCACGCCCGACGCTGAAGCCCCCTCCTTCATCGCCGAGGATCCAGCCCCAACCACCGATGCGCGCGAGCTCTTCGATGGAGCCGTCCACCTCCTTCGTGCGGAATGAGACGGCGATGGAACCCGTGCCGCCGATGACGGCGACTGCGTGGGCGATTTCGGGGTGCATAAAGATAGGGGTGGCGAGTAGGTGAGCGTCGTTTGCTACGGTGAGGCGGGGGCCTGGAGGAATGCCAAGCAGTGACGAGAGCGCGGGGGTGAGGGCTGCTACTGCCGATGGCGAGTCGACACCTGATACACCAAACGATGCTGCGGCGAAGGGAGTTGTTCCGACTGGAGGGAGGGTGCTAGGGACGGAACAGGCGGTGAGAGCGGAGGAGATGGCCTCGGTGACGGCGGCGATGAGTTGCTCGAGAGAGATGTACGCAAAGTTGGATGGGCCACCCAGTGCACGCGCAAGGATCGTTCCTTGGACATCACAGATGGCTACGGAGGTTTTGGACCCGCCACAGTCGGCGCAGAGGTATAAAGACATCGCGGACACAGTGATCCAGCATCCCAGGATCAGATCCTATATGTATCATGGGCTTAATATCAGCCCGGTGCCGGTCTTGTGGAAGAATAGGATCAATATAGGTATCAAACGGCTCGTCCGCTACAATGCATAAATCTGGATCTATCACAAGAGGAGTTGCATTGCCGAGCTGAGCTCAAGCCGTATGTGCAACAAGATTAGCTTCAAAGACTTGCTATAAGCTTGCTATCACCCAAAGCTTGCTCAAAGCTCGCTACGCCTGCCCTAACCTTCCCACGCTCTCCTACTATAAAGTCCCAAAATTTTCTTTGCGGTTCTCCAGTGCGGCGGCACGGCCATGTCATTTCCCCATGTTGCTCATGACCGCTCTTTCCTTCTACGAGGTCTGTCAAAGCGGTCGTTCGAGTGTCAGGCCGTGTCCTGAACAAGCTGGACGTCTTAGTACCCAATTATCGTGGCCTCCATTCTCTAGGGAGCGGCGATGGGTCGGTGGTTCCCTACATTCCTTTCCTACATCTCTTCCAGTTGTCTACTTATGTGGAAATATAGACATAGTCGTTGTCATCTTTATATTTCGTGACGCCCGCCTGTAAGACTTTTCTCCCCAAGCCTGAAGCACACCAACCATCACTTGAAAGCAACCTCGAAACTTGAGCGCTGGCTAAGCCTTCCAGCGGTGTATGTTGGACCTGGTTAGGTTGACAGCTTACTGCGTTCACTACAGTCGCGGTTGCGTTTTGGTCGCGTTTAAAACTCGTTTTCACATGCATATAGCACGCCCAATCTTCCTCCGACTCGCGATCATATGCACCTCAGGTTTCAATATTTCCCCTTGTCGACCTTACCCACATCGTCAAATTCGAATTCCCTTCTACAGCTTCAAATTCCTGAGCAGCATTTCCTTCCCACCCTTGTTCTTCTACGAGACCACTATCGTTGAAATGTCATATTCGCTATACGAGGACCTCAGCTGCGCAGTGATGGCTTTTCTCGGGACAACTTGATGAATCTACGTGGTATCGACAGGAATGAAAGACCTATTCTTCAAATAAAACTTAAACTAAATGAGTAACTTGCCAGGGTATGCAAATCCGACTGTGATTTGGTTGTGTCGCAAACAGAGGATCGGGAGAGAGTGCTACTAGGATTTACAAGTACTATTAGTAATGCTATCTAACGGGGGTTTTCAGTTGAAGGTAACGGAGCTAGGGTATACTAGTAGAATTCCCTGACGAGTATCTGAAATTGGAATCCACCTTGATTAGTGTGTAGTTGATATACTTACCATCTGTGTTACTGGCTCAATATAAATTTATTTGTAGTCTATTGGATTATATACTTACCCTTCCCCAGTGGCCGTTGCGTGATCGAGAATCCACTGAGGTGAGTCGAAGATGGGCTCGTGCCCTCTTCAATCACATTAATCGCCGCGTACGCGGATTCCAAGGGTAGGGAGCGTTTTCGGAGACCTCTGCTCTCCATCGGAAGCCTCCCTCATTGCCCACTGTGCGAGCCCGATTCACAAGCGTCTGGTGTTACCGATCCGAGCGTCGACGCTCGCGTTCTCAAGGCGACCATCACATATATAGAGACTAGAGTAGTGCCATTCCGACGTCGCATACGACGTTACCATATTTTGGCAAAAGGCACTACCCGTGTCTCGCATTCTCAATCGCATTCCAACTTTTGTTGGAGTTCTTTCCTTGTACTATCATCAATGGTTTATCTATTTTATAGCTGGGGTTACTATTGTAAGATTCTTGTTTCTATCTTTTCTATCTTCCCGCATCGACTTACAGCGCTATGATATAACAAGATTGTACTAAGTGCTATTATTTCGCGACCCACCCATGACTCCCTATTTATTTTTGTTTCTAGTCATTTGCTTTGTACCGAATTCTTCGCTCTCAAAAAACGGATTTGCGTGGGGCTTTGCCCGGTGGCTGCCTACTACCATTGATGTTTCTCGCCGGGGATGTGAGAAAAAGAACATATGAAGTGACAACTGTGAGGTTCGAACTCACGCCCTTTCGGACTGGATGTGGAGGAGATCCTAATTCCAGCGCCTTAGACCACTCGGCCAAGTTGCCATGTTTTGCAACGAATGTTTAATGTTCTCATTCCGTTCTCCGCCGTTTCGGCTATCATGCACGGTTCAAGTTAAGTCTCGAGACCGTCATTCGCTTTGTGCGACGCACATACGAGTACGATGTGTTGGGCCGTCCACTTGAGCTTCGAGAAAACGCCCCGGCGATCACTGGTCTACTACTAGAGGGTTTTGTCGTGTCGAGTAAAACAACAAGTGCTTTGCTGATCGAGTGTGGTGGATGACACTTAGCGTCGTTTATCTCGGGGGCGGTCTGAAATAGAGTTCGTTAGGCCGTCCAAAAAACGGGCGCGCATTTCACGGCCCCCTCGTTCCTCACTGCTTAATGTCTCACAACGAGAAAAAAAAAACCCTTCAACTTACTTGCTTGCTTTATATTGAAGTTTTCGAACGACAAGTCCTTACCTTGTCCCACGTTCGCCATAACTAGTCACACTCTGCCGCGTATAAGCAACAACAGCGCCACAGACAATGTTCATTTCAAAGACGTAGCAACGGTTTACAGGTTTATCGGAGTGGGGGGTACGAGCGAGGGGAAGG
>JAFLHD010017783.1:0-20197 GCA_018856295.1 Blastosporella zonata
ATCAACACTGTTTTGGATTACACTCAAAACCACTTTCAGTGCACATCACGCACAAAACCTGAAACCCACATCTCAATTCAAATCCATTATATTTTGGATTGACAACTACCATTTCCTAAACCCCCTACAGTTTTGAAACCTACTCTTGTGAATACTAACTTTGGAGGAGTAGAGTGCATATCATTAGTGTGAAGAACCCCTTCAAAAATGAATTTTATGAGGATGAGTCTGGGAGGAAGTGTTGATGACTCTGTGAATTGTGGTTCAATGGAGAGCTTGAAGCAGCGGACAATGGAAATTCCAAGACTGCTGCTCCCATTGAATACTTTCTGATCTCAGGAAAAACCTTTCCAAAGCAAAATATTTACCTCCTCATGACTCCCATTCAGGTTTCCCAAACTCAGAAACTCGTTGCTATGTCAACTTTGACATCATTTTGGTACTTATGATCCAAACTGCACATTGGTTGTTATAGTTTGTTGAGACTTGGGAAAATGTCCTGGGCAAATGATGTCTCTCTCCATGGTGGTCAAAAGCTGCCTAAGCTTGATTCTGTTTATTTTTTGTTGATTCTTTTGAGTTCCTGTTGCCTGCACACAAGGCCCTTTTTTGAGTTGGTCCGCCTCAAATTTGATCAACCGGCAATTGCCGGACGCTTTGGGAAATTGTTGGCCTAACCACACCCCTTACTACCACCGAATGTCAATCCTTTGAACTCCTCTCCTTTCTTTTGCAATCTGCATTGCTTTATAGATGCAGGCTGCCGTAGACACTCGACGACTTAACCGTCCGGACACGTATGATTTGCGAGAGCAGATACAGCAGGAGGACGTCGATCACTTGCATGCCCACGCTGACGCTGCGTCGGCGACGTATACGGACGACGAAGAAACATCTGTAATGGAGGACGACTCGGAGGGCGAGGAGAACGAGGACTACATTGACGACGATGGCTCTTCCTCGTTGTCAATACCTAACGAATCCATAGATTTCGACCTGGTGTACTCGTTGCACAGTTTCGCTGCGACGGTGGAGGGACAGGCCAACGTAGTCAAGGGTGATAGCCTGTTTCTGATGGACGACAGCAACAGCTACTGGTGGCTTGTGCGCGTTCTTAAGACGCAGGAGGTTGGATATATACCCGCCGAGAATATTGAGACCCCGTTTGAGCGCCTTGCGAGACTCAATAAGCACCGTAACGTCGATGTGAGGCTTCTCATATTTTTACATTCATTTGAAGCTCATGTTACGATTTCTCAGCTCGCCTCTGCAACTCCAGCCGAGCTGAACGACAATCTGCACGCGTCGCAGGACAAACTTCGTACCACCCTCAGCTCGCGTGCTGGCTCGAACCAGTCATCGTCACCATACCCTCTCGGCTCGCAGGAGCGAACCCGTAGCATCCGTTTCGGTGGCCCTCGATTTCCCCTGCTTCGATATCCACGCGCTATCTGGCGTGAAGAGGATATGATGGAAACCGACGAGGACGAGGAAGACTGGGTCGAGCACTCTGACCTTGAAGATATAGGCCTTTCCGAGGAGCACCGCGAGAACGGCCTCACTATCGTCGAGCCCGAGGACGGCATGGACTGGGAGGACGGTGCTGTGTCCGAGATTCAGCATGCAGCATCAATACCTCCTGTGTTACAAGCAGGTGGTGGGCGGTCCGAGCATGTCCAGTCACAACAGGAAGACCCTCAATGGCACCAGGACTCTGCACCTCTGGTCCAAGCGCCCCCATTACGCACCTCGTCTTCTCGGGAACGCCTCCAGCTGGAGGCTCAGCGGAGCATCGATCCTGCTGAAGCCACGGAGACGCGCAAGCTCACTGTGACGCCGACCATCGCTCGGAGTGATGAACATAAGCCGTTGCTTCCCAGCGCTATTCAGCAGGAGCGGATACGGGAGGAAGAGCATGCACAGGAGGCGAGAAAACAAGCGTCTAAAAAGATGGCGCCGCCCGTCAGCTCTGCCAGCCTCGCTAAAGCTGCTCCAGCTCACGGCGGGAAGCTTCGCAAGGAACGTGATTCTGACGAGGACAGCGGCAATGGCAAGGACAAGAAAAAGAAAAGCATACTTGGGAACATCTTCGGACGGAGTAAAAAGGACAAGAAAGACAAGAATTCGTCGATTGCATCTTTGGACAGTGCTGAGTCGTCGAGCCGCATGTCGGAGGAGTCTAGGGGGTCCTCGGTGAACCGCCCATCGAACGTCGATTCTATCATGTCGCCGACAACAGCGACAGCGATGCAGCAGCAACAACAGCAGTCCCTCACTAGCATTCGCGTATCTCCGGACTCGAAACGCAGCGAGCCTCAGACGCAGCCACATACTCCCGAACGAGGGCCCGCCGTCTCGCAGCACGCCTCCCAGTTGCGCCAACGCGACCAGCAGCAGCAGGCGCTTTACCAACAACAATATCTCAACCGCTCGCCCTCCTCTCCCCCAGAGGCACAACCCTCCTATGGACTCCAGTCCGCGTCCGCAATCATGCCACCCAGCTCGTACCACACCCCCATTACATCAGGCTCATCCTCAGGGCTGGGCCCTCCGACAGCGCGCCCGCGCCCGGGATCGCTCATCCTCACGCAATCGGTGATGGACGCGGGCGGGCCTGGGCCCGTGCCAGAGCTCAGCGTCATCCGTGTGTTCGCAGGCAAGAACTTGCAGACGGAGGCGACCTTCAAGACTGTGCTCCTCAACTCGCTCACGACGTCTTCGGAGTTAATTAAACAAGCGACCCAGCGGTTCCGGTTGTCCCTTGGGGACATTGACGGGGAAGGGGAGTACTACTTGACGGTGAAGCAGGTGGAGGGCGGTGGATTTGCAGTGCTGAGGCCTGAGGAGAAGCCGCTGGTAGTGTTTGAACAGCTCGTGGAAGAGGCCATGGAGATGCCGAAGGTTAAGAGGAGTAGTGTGGGGAGTATTAGCTCTGTGGCGAGCAATCTGTCGATGCACCCAGCGATTAAAAAGCTTCCGATGAATGACTTCACGGACGACTCAGCAGTCAAGTTTTATTTGAACCGACGGGGGGATGACGGGATGACAGAAAGTGCGCTGGGACACGCAGGCGAAGTTGATGAGACGCTCATTGCGGACTCGTCGTTCGGGGATGTGCAGGAGAGCCCAGTGCAGAGACATCTCCTCACGGTCTCGACGAACCACAACGTTACCCCAGAACGCTTCACGTCGCCCTCCTTCCGATTTGCGCTTCAGTTGGTCATCTACCCTGACGACCTGCCCGAAGACATGGTATTCCACCCCCAGACGGAGGCCATCGTGTTCAAGGACACACTACGCGAGGCAGACGCGGCATTGCCTGTCACGGTGTCCCCGAATATGCGCCGCAAGATATTTGTATTCCCAAAGAATGCCACCGTCGCGGAAGTCATAGAAATTGGGCTTGAGAGGTTTGGGATATCAGATGGCGTGGTTGACGGGGGCGATGAGATTGAGGACAAGTCGACGAAGAGGAGGAGTTCCACGAGGGTGAGGTATGGATTGTCTGTGAATACTGGTTCACATGGTAAGTATTTGCCTGGTGTGCTCTATGGGGTTGTTTTTGACCCTTGTTTGAGTAGCAGAGCGAGAGCTGTCCCCTTCGAGTAGAGTTGTGGAGGCGTTTCCTCGTCCTCCTACATTCAAGGCTACCGATCGGCCCACGCCCACAAGCAAAAGACGGTCCGTTGACTCGACTCTTGTCCTTGGCACGATGGACGACGTCAACCCCGACGACCCCGTCTTTGTCCTGCGTCGTGCCATCTCATACCGCAATTTCACATACCGGCACCGCATGTCTGCACCCCTTGACGAACTTGCCTTGCATAAACTCCATCGAGACTCGACATCCAGTAGTCTCTCTGACCCCTCCAGCCCTTCACATGATCATAAACCATCTCGCCAGGAGATCATCGCCCGCCAGCGGGAGGCGACACGGGCAAATCAACGTGCAATCCTCTCCGCACAGACGAATTCGGTGCGAGGCATGGACGTCTTGCTGCCTGGCAATGCGATGCTCCGCAGCTCACGCTACGATGTCAATGACCGCATGCGGTACTCTTACGTCGAGCCCGACGGCGAGACATACGATATCAGCGACATCGTAGAGGAGGAACTGCGGGAGCACAACTTCGCTGCCAACAGGAGCGATTTGTTGGAAAGCGTACTGGGGCGTAAGGACGTAGTCGGGGAGAAGCTTAACCGTGTTCTTAGCAAGATCAAAAGCGGGAAGATAAGGGAAAGGGACCTGGCGTCCTTGTCCTCCAGCGCTGATTCCATGAGGCAGTCACGTTCGATTTCCGAATATTCTGTCGATGATGCGACCTCCGACCGCAGACAAGGTGCACGATCAGTCAGTCCTTCACATGCTGGTGGCCCAAAAAATAAGACGCCTACGGACTTGTCCCAAACACTACCTCGATCATCCGCCGATAGGTCAAGGCCAGGGACCACCACGCCGACTGGCAAGTCAACGGGGCATGATCGCCGCCATCCCTCCATTGCGTCCGTCATATCTGACCTATCTGGCTATGGGACGCCGGCTACACATAATGAAGAACTCATCAATGAAGATGCCTTGGATAATCCGAGATCGGTCGCGACGCCTAAACCTCAATCGCAGCAGCGGCGTAGGCCGGTTATCCCTCGAGATGATTTCGGCGTCGGGCATATGTTAAATATCATCGAATACATGGATGCGAAGCCGAAAGTGTCGCTGCCAGCTCTCGACCCTGTCGATGCCCTCCTGTTTGGCCGACCGCTGGACCTGCAGGCTTTGCACCCGCATATCCGCGATATCTATGCTCCGACATTCAAGCAGCTGGATGAAATGGACAAGGTATGAGAAACATTGAAAAGTTACCTCTTGTAAAATGGCTGATATGGAGACTAGATCCTGGACAACTACTTGAGCCATGCTTTAGCCAACCAGTAACACTCATGATTCGCAGCTGGTATCTAGATCTGCTCATGTCCAAACTCCACGGGAATGGAGTTTTATACCAGAAGTATGTAGAACACAAATTTACGTGGACCCTCCCCTCCCTCCTCCATCAGCATTTCTTTCGTTTGCGTCTTTAATGATATATTTTATGATCCTGTCCACCTCTCTGTTTTCTATCATAGGTACCTATTATTCCACTTACTTGTTATTCTCGCTACGTTAACTATGTACCAGAAAGTCATCACTGAGGGAATGCCATAAGTTTATTTGTAGGTGACGCATGGGCACGGCTTCTGCGACTGTTGATCTCGGACGCCTTTCCACCTTCTCCGCTGCTGTCGAACCTGACCATATTGTCTTAAGAGCTAACTCAACAAGGTCCGAGTCAGTGATCAAATTTATATTCGCGGCCCCTGCATCGTTTGAAGTTCCGTCTGTTATTACTTGGATGGGTCAACTTGGTATATATATATTCGCGACGAGCATAAATTAACTGGACAAAAACTCAGACTTGAACTGCAATGGGCGTAGCCAAAGGCTCGGAATTCAAATCCATTGACCTCTCGGAAGCTAGAGTTGCAGTCGGACTCTCAGTCTGTAGTTTGTGGGCTTTGCACTCCAAGACAAAATCGGTAAACATCTAGAGAGGTATTGATGATCCGTATGAAGTGAGACCGTGAAGAAACGTACCTCAATGGTATCCAGCGGCCCGCCCGCACTTTCAGGGTGGAACTGAACACCCCAAACCTTCTTACCGGACTCGGCGGTAGACTTGATACCTTCTACAGACGAATCATTGCAGTTGATGAAGAAGGGTTCCCATCCTTGAGGGAAAGGGTCCTCCAGCTTGAGAGCATACTGATGGTTTTGGCTAGGAGGAACGTATCGATATGGCAAAGATGTAAATGTAACTGTCGCTCGCACCTTGTGACATAGACACGCCCAGCCTTGATGGAGCCAGCGGAAGCCAAGGCGAGAACAGGTTGGTTGTGACCACGGTTACCAAACGTCATTCGGTAAGCGTCGAGGCCAGCAGCCATCCCAATGATTTGGTGTCCCATACAAATACCAAACACCGGCTTATTCCATTCCTCCAGTGTGCGACGCAACTTGAGCGCAGCCTCCATGCAGTGACCTGGGTCTCCAGGGCCGTTCGTCAAAAACAAGCCATCGTACTGATCCCTGATAGCGTTGAAGTCGTAATTCCATGGCAAGACGGTGACAGCAGCATCTCGACGGACTAGAGAGCGAAGAATGTTCGCCTTGGCGCCGAAATCGAGGACAGCAATCTTCACGGATCCATTGGGGTTCAGTTCGTAGGGCGTCTTGGTAGACACTTGATCAACAAGGTTCTCTTTGGAGGGATCCCAATATTCTTCAGCCGAAGGAGCCGAGGTCAAGGCATCCTCTCCGATAGCGACACGTCCAAGGGTGGTGCCTTGATCACGAAGGAGACGGGTGATGGCACGCGTATCAACACCACTTATCGCAGGGACTCCATGGCGCTGGCACCATGAAGCAAGGGATTCGACGGCAGTGTAATGAGAAAATTTCTCTGCGACATCTCCAACTATGACGGCGGAGCATTGGATGTTCTGTGATTCGAGAACGACACCGACATCTTGGCTGTCGAAAGGAGCTGAGTTGGCAGGCACACCGTAATTGCCGATAAGCGGTGTGGTGAAGACCAAAATTTGACCACGATAAGAAGGGTCAGTCATGGATTCGGTATCTTTGGGACTGGTCAGACTAATGGTATAACAATGAGGGAAGACAAAAACGCACAAGACGTGATAGAAGTCGAGAAGACTGTCTCTCCATAGATACTCTTGGGAGCACCGAAGGACCGTCCATGGAAGGACTGTCCAGTTTTGAGGTGCAAAGAGGCTGGAACGCTGGTGAGGGGGCCTGCATGAGTAGCCAGTCCTCGAGCGAGGCGAGGGATGCGGAATAATTGGCGGCTGAGCATTTATTGATTTAGTTTGGGAGGGTGTATACAAGGTCACTGATGTAACTGCCAAAAAGGTTAACAAGAAGCAGCGCGACGATGCAAAAAAAAAAAGACGTACTCGTCTCGTGTGCTCGCCGTGAAAAGCATTCACCAAGTGTCTCGAGTGTAACTTTTCTTGCCAGAAACAGCACCGTTTAAATTTTGTGATGTCGGAAATTCCCGAAGTGAAGATAAGATTACAGCGCTATTGTAACCTGTGCGAGCCATAATAAACTAATCAAAACCAAAATGTGGGAACTAGGCCGACCGGCGTTCGATATTTACTAGGGAATAACTAACATACACAAGACTGCTGTCATGGGAGAACTACAAACGGCGTTTGATATTTCCTATGGGTCGTGCATGGGGGCCCCTTCGATCTGCTGGTCTAGTTCAAACTCCGCGTTTTATACTGACGGGGCGATACTTTTCTTCTCTTTGCAATACTCGGAGACCCGAGTAAACCAAATCTGGTACAACAGCAACTGAGACTTGTTGGGCTTGGATGTCACCCCTAGACTTGGAAACACATCAAGGCGCGCGACGCTTCGATCAATTCATGGACCCAGCTTCCTAGATGATTCATCACATGGCCAGTTTTTTCTGGGTCAAAGGCTTGAAGAGTACAAATTCTCAAGGGTTCTTTCTATGTTCCATGGGGTAACATGATTATCATCATGATCCAAACCAAGTCCAGCTGCGAGGCAGTGATGTATCAGTCTTATTTAAGTGAGAGTAGGTATCCCTGATTCTTCATCGGTCTCGACTCTTCAGCGGGCCAGCGTCGAGCTAGCGCTGCAAATAAGTTGTGGCAATGGGTGCAAAAGAGCCCACGTATGCACCCACAGGTGTTTCGGCCTCCGATCTGCAGGCAGAACGTCTTTGCTTTTTTGGATCTCTATTGGCGACCCTTGCATACGGTAAGTAGTATTTGTCAGGATTGTCAATTGCCTTCATTGTGACGATGTCATTTTAAGGTGCCTTGTTAATGCTCTATATTCAACTTGCTGGAGTTCTCATCGTTCGACCAAAGCGAGGCGTAACTTTCTGGGCTGTCGTCGCTTATGCCAGCTTCATGTTTCCACTGGCGACGCTGGCTATCGGCACTATCTTCAAGTTCAGTGAAGAATCATATATCGACAATCGGAACTTTCCTGGCGGGCCCCATGGGTTTTATATCCGCTATTCTTCAGATTATGTCAATGTCCTCGGTGAAGTCAGGTTTGGCTTTAATACTTTTTCACAAGCAATCACTGATCAGGAGAATCCAGTGCCACTCTGTTTGCGTGGCTCGCAGATCTCTTGATGCTGGTTCGCCTTTGGGTGATCTGGAATTCATCCAAGTGGATTATTACGTTCCCACTTGTCACATATTTTGCAAAATTAGGCGAGCCATTTCGAATGTCTTTTCCTCCCCCGCTTCCTCATACCCTCTTTTGTTTGTGTAGCGGTGTCGATTCCATTGATGATTGCCGTTGCGCTTTCAGAAACTCCTGCATGGTCGCCCTACATTAGCATGTCTTACCACGCACTCAATGTTGCCTTCAACACCTACACTACCTTCACGATATGTCTTCGCCTTCGTATGCTGCGGCCAAGATTGGAAGCTGTGGCAGGCAAGCTTCATGCCTCGTTCTATACCTCCGTTATCACGACATTTGTCGAATCGGGCGGATTTTTCACTGCATGGGTCATCGCCTATCTGATTGCACGCAGCCAAGGAAACGTCGTTCAAAATCTATTCTATTTCCCTGTTCCGTTTATCCAGGTAAGCGACACCATTTTTCCTCCCGCTCTCATATCTGAAATTATTCGTTTTGCAGGGCGTGACTCGAATGCTCTTAATTCTCCGCATAGCTCAACATCGTGCTTGGTCCAGAGACTTGGTTACATCAATTCACCATGGGGAATTGGATTGGCAGGTCTCGTCGACGCACAGTATTCCGCTCCATGATGTTCCGTCGACTTCGGATTTCAGTCATTCTACCAAGCTTTACAGAAAATATTGAGCTGCTGAACAGTTTCACGCTTCCTTGTACCCTATGCGATTTTTAAAAAATATTGTAAACAGATTTGAATATATGTAGTACACTGTCGAAATTTTATTTCTACGTCGACGTCCCCTCCCTTCTCTCTATCGTTCAGACTTGATTGGTATCTCCATGGGTCTGGCTTTCCCCATGGGCCCGACTTTCAGCGGACTGCCAACGCGGCAAGGGATTCCCGTTTGACCAACAGGGCAGGAAGCTATGTCTCATAACTAGGAAGACCTCCCGTTGAACTCATTAGGTTAGGTTCCCAGACTCATCTGGGTTTACCTAGGCAAACTCTCTGATGTTTCCAGGCTCAGTCGTCGCATCGCACATATTGAAACTTCAAAATTTAAAACACATTTGTATACATGACTAAGTCCGACCACTGGATCACTCTTTACACAGCATAATCTTCTGCTCAACGGGATTCGTCTACTTGTACTGGAAGACGGTGATGATGCAGTCGGTGTAGTCATCATCGACGGAATCCTCTGAGAGAATCTGGAGAGGCAATTAGACAAAGCGCTGCACATTTATCTCTGCCACTTACAGTCGAAACGCGGTAAGTTGCGGGAGAAGTCTCATCAGACTCTTTCAAAACCTATAACACAGTTGGGTTCATGAAGTGTCAAACACTCGATATCAGGAGAGCTCACCTTGATAGGGAGGATGACCTTGGAAGGAGAAAAGTTGTCGCCCTTCTCGGAGTTTTCAATGAGGACGTTGAGCGTAACGGGCTCGGCAAATGGTCCGAAAGACCACGCAGGGGACACAGGGTTGACAACCTGGGTCAAGGGGACATTTTCGCCCTTTCCAATGAAGGTGGTCAAAGCGATGACGCGGCCGGCACGATCCTGGATATTGACCGTTGCGCGCTGGTTGAAGCGAGCAGCGGTGACCTGAGGGAAAAATCAAATCAGCAGCTGACCCCCTGTAAAGATGTGTAGTGTACCCCGCTGACGGTGCCCTTGTAGCCAGGCTCGACTTCGATAGTGCTGAAGGACATTGTTGTATGGCAGATAGCGAGATTGTGAGAAGACTTGGTAGGATTCGCTTGAAGGAAATAAGGGTCAGTTCGCAGTCCCTTTATACGAAGAGCAATACCCATCGAATTCCGCCGTGCATTCCCAAGAAGTGCCGAGATTAAACTTCTTCCTCAAAAACTCTTTGACTGTAAAAAAAAAAAATGTCACGCGGCCTTGCGAGATCCATCCTCCGAGTCGATGTTTTCGAGTTAGACTGAGTTAAAGCTTGATTGTGATGGGTGGGAGGAGTAGCAACCTTCATCTAAATGTTGCACGCAGGCTAAATATTGGCGGATTCTTCCGCAGCGTTGTGGTAATATTGGGAAGGAATAGCTGCTTTTTTCGCCGACGTCAAGGATATTTTGGCAAGTCGAAATTATTCTTGGTCAACGCAGGATAAGCCAAAACTCGATAGTCGACGGATGGGACATTTTGGAAGCAGAAAGTTTTAAAAAAGCTTGCTGTTCGATGTTCTGCATGCATTACTGCCACCAAACACGGGAGAGGTTAACCCGCTCGTGATCATCTTCTCGACGGTGCTTCCACAGAACGGAAATACTGCATCGATAGGAGATGCCCCCGAGATAACAGTCAACGAGGTCAAGTTATTTGCGTACTAGTTGGAGGCACATTATCCAAACTTTATCGACAAAGTTAACCCAGTAAGCTGCAACTTCGTGGGCCGGTAGTAGCCCTGACTATTCCGGAAGAAGAAGACAGCATCGTTTCATGGTGCTTCAATGAGATGAGGGCGCCATAGCATTGAGTTTATGTTACTTCTGGCTTTGGGGGTTCAGAAGGCACTCAAGACAAGACGCATGAGAGAAACATGAGAGAAAGCCATCAAAAAGAGCTAAAAGAGCTGACCCATAAAAGCCAGCCTTAAGATCTAACTAATCATAGCACGAAAACTCTGACGGTGTCTGACCCTCCTCCGCAAGTCCTCCTCCGTCAGCATAATTCCCGCAGATCGAATGCTGAAGTTTAACGTGAAATTCTGCACCGAGTTTGCGCCGACGATATCATGAAAAAATCTGGCAGGCGCAACCTCAGTGGACCATTGCCCTGTTCGTAACCTCTATAGGGTGCTGGTTGATTTGTCCATTTACGGCGGGGTTTAAGGCGGTGCCATTACCATTCTCAAGGGCCAGGGAAGAACTCGAGCTACCCAAAGGTGACTACAGGATAATAATAATCCACAGAAGTTTCAGCTAGATGTATGTATGCATTCGTCCCCAGTGGGAAATCCACCATATTGTGAGCTGGAAACAGACCTGAAATAGGGTAAAGTGGCCCTACCCCGCGCCGGTTCTGCATGTTGGCCGGCTCCTTTGAGCATTCATTGATTCATGCTCTGCAGCCTCGTTGAAGAGCTAGTGAGCATGCGTTTCTCAGCGGCAACGCCTGCTCTAATATATGTCCTACACTGATAAGATCCGAATCTCCCATGATGTTCTCCTCACTAACCTTCTTTCTACACTTGGCCATCTGGCATCGACAATATTCTCACACTTGGTATTCCGCAGGTCTCCCAATTTTGCCACGGCCACTGCCGTCGGGGAGCATCTAAGTTACAGTACTAGTGGGTCTAGTGGCGATTAAGTGTCTGGCCCTAGCGCACTCGAAAACCAGACCCCTCTGCCTCCCCTCAACATTAAACCCTCCACTAGTAAACGATTCTACGGCGTCTCTAGCTGCTGGTATACCTATTCATTCTTTTCCCGAGGCAGCATTTACGACATACACAGCCCCTACGTTCCAAGCAGGCCCTCGCCCGAGCAGCTCTTGATTACAGCCATTGGCATGGAACGAAGACGGTGTCGGGAACAATATTAATCACATCCACAAGCATTGCTTCGCTGCTGCCTGAATAATGGCCTTGTTCCACGGTCGTAAAGGATTTAATTTGCAGCTGTCTGACCTCGATGTACGGAAGAGCCTCGTTCGTTACCCATCGACCAGAGACCTGGTCGAGCTTCAGCGCTATATCTTGCAGTCAGGATGAAGAGAATGGTGCATATCCTCCTGACAAATACTTACTAGTATGCTTCTCCTTCCAGATTCTTGCCTGTGACTGTGTATTCCTGTAATGCCGTTGACTCTGCTCTGAGATGAATATATACCTTGCTCTATGTTATTTCCTAGTACACACCAGGAGCCAGTGAAAATTGGATCAAAGGGATCGGGCGTTCGCAACAGGGGTTCCTATAATTGCTCCTAAACGTTTATTAGCGCATGAGAACACTGTGGAAGGGAACATCCACCTAACTGCAGGCTGCGTATTCTTATAACTACATCCCAATCCCGTGACCCTTGGTATACAATCAGAATACAATTGTTGAAGAGTTACTGTAGCGCATAGATTGACTCCAATGGAACGATCAATATTTTCCCTTTGAAAGTTTTGTTAGACCTGGCGACTAATGAGGAGGTCATTCAAGATTCGCTCTCTACATATTTGGGCAATTTTTATCTGCAAGATTGAATTGGTTGAACCACCAAACTTTCTACTTGCACTGAAATATGTTTACAACACAATGATTATCCGGACAATCGTATGGGGGAGGATACTGATGTCGGTATGACGTTAGTGCCGGTTACAGAATAGAAATAGCTTCATACCTGTTTTGGCTCAATAGGGGAAATATGAGGATAATCTTTTGCGAGGATCTGCCGTGATCATTTCAGAAGGCATACAGTCAGTACCAGGCGCCAGCATATGTAGCTTACCGGGGAGAGTTTGAGGCCAGGGTCACTGAAATCTGAAGTGATGTAATCTTCTGCAAGGATTTACCTATCACTGACAGTCAAAGGGCACTAGAATGGGTAGCTCACTGTGGATGCGATATAACCGTGCAGATTCGACCAGTCAGGGTCCTTTCGAATCTACTAGAATATTTGCAAGGGTTAGATTAGCGCAGATTTTCATAACTGCAGAACAGGTAGGGCAATGGCCCACGGTGATCGGCGTAATCGTCTTGGAAGGTCGGACCTTGTCCTGCTCCTCGTTTGCAAATAGACGGTAAGGGTGAGAGTAGTAAATGCATCCAGGGGTCCGAAAGACCATACCTATGGCCCGACACCATCGACAGCCAGAGGTGCATTATTTTCGGTGCCCACGAGGACTACAGAGTCAACAATAAGTAGTGCCGTCGGCATCCTTAAAGCTAAGGCCTGCAAACTGGTCGTTAGCGACCTGGGAAAATGATCAACCTCATGGTCGCTACAACTTAATTTATGTCCAAAGATAAATACCCCGGTAATAGTGCATTTGCCATTTGGTGCCAGCCTCTATATCGAAATATCATGCATGCTACCCGCGAATTGTTGCAGATTGGAATTACGACTGAGTGTGACGGGGCGTCAAGATTGGCAGTTGCTTACTGGCTCGGATTTTTATGGCAGAAAACTCCACTCGCGATCCATGGATTCCAATTGGCGTGTCGAACATTCCATCTTTTCCCCACCAGCTTGCTTTTCGGAGAAAGAGCCGCCAGGAAAGGCAATAGGCCGAATGCTTGCCAAAGACTTCGATCGCAAACAAAGTCCACTTGCTTGCTGTCTCCTCTTTGCTCATCGTTCAGCTCGCGTCTGCCGCGACTTGAACCCTTAATACGACTCCGTTTGCGCAGATTGGACAGTACAGTGACTGAAGCTCTTGTCTGGCGTTCAGCCAGGGTTTCTGAACTCGCATGGGCAATGTTCACTCAGGATCCACCTTGACGCGAACCACTGGGGCTTTAGACTCGTTTGTAGCAGAACTTGGAGGGGATATCATCTATGAAAGGAGGTGTGTGCATTGTTATTTACAATTATTGTCTCACTGACGGGACGCAGCCTTGGTTCAGCCCGGTTTCTCAAGTCTGTCAAGTGTCGCCACAAGTCTGGTTCTGTGGTTATCAAGATCTTCATAAAGCCAGATCCCGGGCTGTCGTTGCGCAACTACCATAGAAGGCTGAAGGGTGAGCGCTCAATAGGTTCAGGTTTACCCAGGCTCAAATGACGTGCAGTCGAGCGAGAGGCACTTTTTGATATTCCTAATGTCTACAACTACCAAGCCTTTGTGGAAACCGACAAAGCAGGCTACATAATCCGTCAGTGGATCGCAAGCAACTTATATGACCGCATAAGGTAGGCCGTTCTCCCTATCAATTCCACGTCGAGTTCATTGCCCTTCAGCACACGGCCGTTCTTGAGTATGATAGAGAAGCGTTGGATTGCCTTCCAACTTTTGAATGCTCTGCGCGATACCAGGAACCGCAAGATCTCCCATGGAGACATAAAGTCGGAGAACATTCTGGTGACGTCCTGGAACTGGGTGTACCTCTCCGACTTTGCGTCATACAAGCCAACTTTCCTGCCGCTGGACGACCCGTCGGAGTTTTCATTCTTCTTTGATACCTCAGGGAGACGAACTTGTTACATTGCACCCGAACGCTTCTACACAGCCAGTACTAACCCTGAGATCAGTGCAAAGAAGTCCAAGCTGTTGGACGAGAACGAGGGGAAGCGGGATGGGAAGGTCACCGAAGCCATGGATTGCTTTAGTGCGGGATGTGTCATCGCAGAGCTCTTCCTCGAAGGCGCTCCGCTGTTTACACTCAGCCAACTGTTCAAGTACAGAGAAGGAGAGTTCAATGTGGATGCACAGCTGGTAGCTATTGATGAGGGGGTCCGGGTGAGTAATCCCCACGTCATCTAACGACACGTACTTATCCAGTATACTAGGATCTGATCAAGCAAATGATTAACCTCGATCCAGCTGCGCGGCCATCCTTCGATACCCTCCTCCACACCTCGCGTGGAACCGTATTCCCCGAATCATTCTACTCCTTCCTCTACAACTATGTTTCGTCTGTCAACGACATCTCTCCGACGTACTCAGCTCCGTCACCCCCAACAGCCACACCTTCAGGCGTCGTGCCCTCGTCATCCACAACTACGCTCCGACCTGGCTCATCGCTGGGCCATCCTCCAGGGGCGCCAACCGCGGAATCTACGCCCGAAGCGCTTCCGAGCGAGTCTGATCATAGATTAGAGAAGTTGTGGGGGGATTACGAGAGCGTGGAACCATATCTGATACCAGATATTGCCGATGAGCCGTCGACCAGTATCACTGTGGAATATACGGCGACCTCGGCAAATATCTCGCGACCATTCCAAGTAAGTAAACGCGTATTCTAGACTGGTTAGTTGTGACCTTTGTAACTGTTAGGATATCCTCCCCGTCGAGCTGCATATTCCAAATCACGACTCTTCCCTCCAGATCGTGCGCGGAGGACGACGAGCGGCATTCGAAGGTAAAATACTAATTGTACATGCAATCCTTACGTTATTATACTGACCTTTTTCACTAGATGGCCCTGCTCTTATCATCCTTGCTCTGGTCACTGCCAACATCCGGAATTGCCACCTTCCGACATCCAAGATTCGGGCTCTCGACGTATTTCTGGCACTGTCATGCCATCTTACCGACGAGGCAAAGCTAGACAGGATGATTCCCTACATCGTTGACCTCATCCACGATGAGGCTGCCATCGTTCGGTCAGCGGCTCTGCGCACCTTGATGCAAGTTGTACGCCTCTTTATTCTCTCATCATTGACTCTGTGCTCACGGACTTCCCGGTAGCTTATGCTGGTAACCGTCATAACGCCTTCGAATGCCGCAATCTTCCCCGAGTATATCATTCCGAACATCAAGCACCTGGCGCAGGATCCCGAAGTTTCTGTGCGGTGCACTTACGCTCAGTGTATTGCACAGCTCGCCGACACGGCCGTGCGGTACCTCGAAATGGGCCAAGCGCTCAAGGCTCATGGCACCTTCAGACTCACCGTTGACACTCAGGAATACGATCAAGGGCACTTTGAGGTTCGTACTTCTCGCACACTTCTAATGCACTTGGTACTACTAACAACTGATACAGGTCTCGTACGACGCTAGTATGCAAGACTTGCAGAATAGCATTCAAGAGCACCTCTCGGCACTCCTCATGGATCCATCCAGCATAGTCAAGCGTGCTATCTTACACAACATTTCGTCTCTGTGCATCTTCTTGGGGAGACAGAAGACTAATGATGTTCTTCTGAGCCACATGATCACCTATCTCAACGATCGTGATTGGCTGTTACGCCATGCGTTTTTCGAAAGCATTGTCGATGTAGCTGCTTGTGCAGGGGGACGAAGCTTGGAGGAATATATTCTTCCGCTTATGATACAGGCTCTATCAGGTAAGTCCTTTCCAGAATACATGGAAGGCACTCAGTTGACGTGATATATAGATGTTGAGGAGACTGTAGTTGCCAAGGTCCTCTCAACTTTGACGAGTCTTTGTGAATTGGGTTTATTCCAGAAGATGCGCATTTGGGAGCTCATGAGCGCAACACTTGGATTTCTCTTTCATCCCAATGTATGGATACGTCAAGGTGGGGCTCTTTCGTCTTCGTACTTTGCCATATTCTCATGGATGGGGTAGGATCGGCAGCGTTCATTGCATCTGCAGCACGTCACTTACCTGCAAGCGACGTTTGGTGTATCTTATACCCATCACTTCGCCATTTCCTGAAGTCTGACATAAAGGAGATCAATGAACTCAGTTTGCTCATGACGATGAAGCCTCCTGTAAGCATTCAATTGACTTCCTCGAAAGCAGTGCACTGATATGTTGTATCTGGTCTTGTAGCTTCCAAGGCGGGTTCTGGACGCCGCTGTCCAGTGGGCAATGAAGGCGGACAAGACAAGCTTCTGGCGCGGTGCGCGGCGGAATAGTGTTAAAGTCGAATCTCCTCGCGAGAGTGTGATGTCTGTTCGCAAGACAGGAAACAGTACTATTACCAGGAACAAATCGGAAGAGTTAGTCCCTGCCAAAGTCTGAACATGATGATCCTTCTGACGAATGACCTGTAGGGATGAGGTCCATCTCAGCAAGCTGCAGCAGCTCGGGATGACTTCGAGCGAAGAAAGTAAATTGCTCGCTATGCGCGACTATATATTGAAGCTTGCAAATGCCACATCAAGGTGTGCATTATGTTTGATCCATACGATGATCTTTTGCTCACGTTCAAACAGCTTCGCCTCGCGTTTGAATTCTGACCCTGAGATGGGCAGGAACCTCAAAGTCATAGGGGATATCGAACTCCAAAAGTTGGGTGTCGTTCCGCAGACAGTGTTTTTGAAAACTCGCAGCTCGGAGTTTATGCCCCGCTCCTCACGCCTCGCGTCATCATCACGAAGATCTACTCAAGACAGTTCCGGTCGGACGCCTATCCTCAGCCCTACGTTCTCTAACAGAGTGCTGAGTGCCGAATACAGCACTTCGGGTGCGCCCTTTGAAGATCTTCGTCGCAGACTCGCAACTATCAACGGGTCTGTATCATCTGTCGGCCTTGGACCGCCGCCTTCCCGTGGCAACTTCTCCCCTATCACTCCCTCAACCTCATCAACATCACACCATATCTCTGGCTTACCTACGGCCATTGAACGGCCATCTAGCCCTACTGAGTCCATACTATCTACGGCAAACTCCCAAATCTTCCGGGCTACCAATCGACTTCACATCGGAAGCACCGATGGTCAGAAGGCAGCACCTGCTGTTGGATCGTCAAAAGCTAATGCGACGGGACTTTTGGACACACATTCCAAGATACGAACGGAGGAATCACCGGATCTATCGGGCAGGTCTTCACCGATGTCCATGTCGACAACTCTCCGACCTCGCCCACGAGTACCATCTCTGTTGCCTATTTCAACGTATGGTACGTGCATTTACTCATAGTGACCCCAGCAATACTAATCCACTATTGTGCAGATGGTCAGGAGCCAGGTATCAGCAACCTTCTGGAAAATCTCTATCTAGACAACAACCGTGAACTTCAGCAAGACTTTGGTCCCAAAATTCACGAAGGGCCCGTTCGACGACGCGGAGCCGTTCGACATGGCTTTGCCCATCGCGATGGAAAGCCACGTCAGACCGATGCCACTTTGATTTCCCACCTTGCATCTCATTCAGATGCAGTCACTGGAATCGCTGTCTCTCCTGATCACATGTTCTTTGTTACCGCGTCAGATGACAAGACTGTCAAGGTCTGGGATACGGCGCGACTCGAACGTAATGTTACGACTAAGCCCCGCCACACGTATAACCAGCACCATGCACGCGTCAAGTGCGTGTGTATGCTGGAAGGGGTGCATTGCTATGCGAGTGCAGCCGACGATGGGAGCCTGCACATTATTCGCGTACATATTACCCAAGCTGGAGCTTTGCCAAAGTATGGTAAACTACAAATCATACGCGAACATCGCGTTGATACCATCGGGGAGTACATTACGTGCATGTCACACTTCAACTCTGGTATGTTTTCAACTTCTTTTGCCACATCCTGAAAATCTGACTTGTGGCCAGATTCCGCTTCAAACCTGGTCTATGCGACAACGCACTCTATCATCACTGTCCTAGACCTCCGGACTATGCGTGTTCTGCAGACGATGGAGAATCCTCGACATTACGGACCTATAACCTGTATGTGTATAGATCGCAAACGCTCTTGGCTCGTCGTTGGTACTTCAACTGGTGTTTTGACACTTTGGGATCGCCGGTTCGGCCTTCTCCTTCGGAGTTGGCACGTAGGTGTGGCCTCGACTGGCAGATCCGTACGTATTCACCAATGCGTCGTCCACCCATTGAAGGGCAAAGGCAACTGGGTAATGGTGTCTATGGAATCTCCCCGGCGGAGTACAGACCGGTCCTACACTAACCTCGTTGAGGTCTGGGACATTGAGAAGGCGGTGTTGATGGAAACCTTTATGACAAGGACAGGTTCAAGCGCTGATCCTGTGCCCGACCCGCACGAGCTCATCGGCGTCGACGCTGAAATAAGACCAGCTGCTGCTATTGCATCCCTTGTTCGTTCGCGTCAAGTCGGAGGTGACCTCTCTGACACTGTGCCTCGGCTGTCGTCTCGCAGCACAAGCACAACGAAGGACACCAAAATACCTACAACGCCCTCTCCTGATGTTCGTGCATTTGTCGTGGGGCTTGATTTTGCAGGGCACTCGACGTCGCACAGATCGGAGCTTACCGACCTCGTGGAGACCTCGTCGATACGATCGGCAGTACGTGGGTATTTGATCAGTGGGTCGGAGGATCGGAAAATGAGATTGTGGGACTTGGGGAAACTGGAACGTACTGCAATACTGAGCGGATTGGAGTCTGATATTGAAAGGCCTTCCTATCAGTACGTGGTTCTTTCTTATTTAAATATTTTGGCTTATTTAACGTCGTCATGCAGAGCCTTTAGCACCGGGACTGCATCCACATACGTGGAAACTTGGCCACCGGCATCCGTTACCGGGGCGCAGAGCAATCGGCCCCCTCAGCGCATGTCATTGATCACACACAGCCAGCAGAATTTGTTGAGATCGCATCAGGACGTCATCACGGCATTGGTGTCAATCGAATCTCCGTTTCGTGGGGGCATTATTAGCGGGGACCGTGCAGGCGTCGTCAAAGTATGGCGAGTGGAGCTGGGGGACTGAAGCTACTTATAGCAATCATAGACATACCACGGTTATGTTGAGTTGTATCTTTACTAGATTTACTCTGTCCGACTAGGACCATAGGTCCATAAGTTTCTCATCGCCGTCCTGATTTAAACGCGAACTGTGGCGCAATTGTAATCTTATCTCTCACGCTGGGAACTAAATTCTGGTTACTGGCAAACCATCGCACACTAGGATGAAATTTGGATTCGAAACGTGAACTCTTTTTGGGATATCAATGGCTGCCAGCATCCTCGTCGTCTTGATGTTAGCGTTCACTTCGTCTCTTTGCATGTCAGGCCGAGGAGAAGCCGGGCAGTGCACTATTAACTTACATCACATAAACATCCCCTATGGTTCTCCACGATTCGATGACATCCAGCTCGTATATTTCGCTCTGATATTCAATCTAAATATCTGGCCCCAGAAATCGTTATAGCCACATATACTGAACAGTTTATGGCTGACATGCTTCTGAGACAATTGCAAATCAAAGACTTATCGTATAGCCGTAGAACCAAGCCGATAGCATTAATGTGTTATCCAGCCTTCGGTGTCTTTGACACCGTATCGGGAATATTGGCCCAGCATGTCAGCCACATCACGAACGACCTTGCACTACGTTGCCTCAACTTCGTCCGACGCGGCGGCGAATCCGCTATCTCCCAACTA